>ML386340.1:23123-58628 GCA_005239525.1 Nicotiana knightiana | reverse complement strand
CCCCCCCCCCCCCCCCCCCCCACAAAAAAAAAAAAAAAAAAAGGGGGGGGGGGGGGGGGGGAGGGGAGCTACTTCCAGTTAGAGTGAAGGACTGCAAGCCGTGGCAGCTATAGCGGCCACTCACCCATAACAAGGACATCGGAAGTTTGGAATAAAGAGCATACCCCCACATGTTAAGGACTGGAACAAGCGTTGTAGGCCAAAACATATACATCCGGAAGCTGTTATTCATGAGCGTCGCCTGCAAGCCAAATACCAAGCAATTTGGAGAGGCATCAATGAGTTGGGGTTGAGTTATGTGTTCAAATATACAGGGGATATAAATGTCAATCTGGTTCAGGACTTTTATGCCGGGTTTGATCCAAAGGATCCGGAACAGCTGGTGCCGATTCAGGGAAGGTTGATAGATTTTCAGCCTCGACAACATGCAATTTCATAGGTGCTCCGGATGTTCCTCAGGAACCATTGGACTACTTCATCACCCGTCCTACATATCGAGAGCTGAGATACACTCTTTGTGGTTCAATTCCGTGGCGGCTTGGGTTTGGTATAAGAAAACAAATCGTCATAGAAATTCCACAAGAAGAAGATAAGGGCAGAGGCTCAAGTATGGATGAAACTGATTAATACACGGCTCCTACCATGCAATCATGACACGCTTATTAGCCGTGAGAGGACGCATGTGCTATATTTCCTCATGACCGGTCAGAGGGTGAATATGGGTCATTTGATCCGCTACTAGATGTCTCTAGTAAGAACTAGCAAGAGGATTGATTGAATGCCCTTTGCAAATATGCTAACTTAGTTCTTGAGACAAGAAGAGGTTGAAAAGGAGGCAGTGTACGATCACATCATTGCTCAGCCCCTACGGCTAATGGAAATTACTAACGTTCGGGTTAAGAAAGAGAATGATATGCCATCAATGACAGGTGTCGAGCACATTGCTCGCGATGATAGCTTTATGGCCTCTTTATATGGGATGATAGACTTGCAGCTTCGGATCGGGGGACGGCCGACCACTACAGAGGAGGGGGCCATATTGGAGGAGCGGTTCCCGCTCAACGCTCATGCTCAATAGCTGGTTGGGCTAGGTAATGGATACAGCCTCCCAGAGGATGAGGATGTCAACACACTTGAGCAGTTTGAGGCCGAGTCAGAGTAGTCAGATGATGATGATGATGATGATGATGATGATGATGATGAGGAGGAGGAGGAGGAGGAGGAGGAGGAGGAGGAAGAAACACAAGATGAGGAGTGGGCAGCCTCATAGGAGGAAGGCGATGACGCAACTTGATCAGGGAGTTTTCCTACACCCTACTCATTTTTTCTTGTTTTGTCAATTTGTGTATGCACTTAGGACATTGCATGAAATAAGTGCTGGGTAGTAACTTGTAAATATTAGTCTTGTTTTAGTTATTTTTGTACGTAGTGTCGTCTTAGCCTTATAAAAAAATAGTGTCGTCTTAGCCTTTTAGAAAGAAAAAAAAGTAGAAAAATTGGACTCTTCCCGAAGATGGATCTCCTAGACAGTTTTCTTGAGGGAATTAAGTCTAAAGAAAAAACCAAAAAGATTTTCTTGTAGGTAGTGTAGTAATTCGCTTGGTTTTTCTTTGTGCCGTGGTTCTTTTCCAAGGGTTTTGGTTGAACCGAGTGTAGTTAGTTTTATTTTTAAAAGTAGAAACCACTGTGCTATGAATTGAATTACAACGATATCTCTTGACTTTGTTATGCCTTCAGAATAGCGAGTATTCTGGTTGAGACGCTTTGGCTCAGTGTTTGACTCTAGTATAAGTACCTTAAATCGTAGATTCTTAAATTTGCTTAACTTCTTTGACTATCGTGATAAAACCAATCCTGAGTGAGTTATGTTCCATATTTGTGTGAGGTTTGTATGTATTTTGTACATTGCAGTTGATGTCTAGAACTTTTCCCGTGTGTTTGCAAAGCGAAATAGTAATTTTGTTTGGTCTTGGAAGTGATATATGCTTTTCTTTGTTGAGCCAGATATATATAGTTTACCCGCCTAAATGTCATATAACGTAATTAACCCCTTTGAGCCTATAATCCTGTTTCTTTGGTAACCATATTACACGCCTTACCCCTTTGTTTGAATTGGCCATATATTTGAACCTTGTCACCTCTCATGAGCACTTGAATTGTGATGAATTATGTAAAAGTTAAAGTGTGGGGAGGGTGGTTTGGATTTTGAGTGAAAAAAATGAAATAAGGAGAAAGGTGCACCATTTTGAAAAAGAAAAAAAATATTAATAAAAGCCACTTTGATTGAAAAAAAAAGAAAAAAAATATAGTTGTATTGTGTGAAAAAAATATTTCTTGATGGTGGTGGATAGTTATGTAATTGTGCTTAAAGAAGAATGGGCTAATATACATTGATGTGAAAGTGGAGGTTTGGTTTGACATAAGTATGGGCTTTAGTGTTGAAGTATATGTAGTAAAGTGCTTAATGGAGGTACAGCCACTCATATCCAAATGTATCATACCCGAACCGCAGCCTACATTACAACCAATTAAATTCCTACTTGATCCTAGACTGAATGAGCTTGATAAGTAGAGTATTACACCACGGGAAAGTCTATGGTGCATCATTTGTGGCATATGAATGTTATTTCTGAGAGCGAGTGAATCCTTCCTATCTTGAGTTCCTACGATCTTAAATTTATTGTGTGTGAAACTAATCTCTTTTGTTGTGCGAGGAACGTGATTCATGACGGAAAGGTAATGTCATTGACCTCCATGATGGAGTAAGTAAGTGAATAATGCATGGTATTTGTGAGTCAAATCTTGAGGTGAGGATGTTACACCTTTGTGCTTAGTATATTTTAAAGATTCTTGGTGTAACGAGCTAAGGGAATTGCTTTAAAAGGTTGTGTCTCTAAGTGTAGTTTGATTGCTCGAGGACGAACAAAATTAAAGTGTGGGGTATCGATGTGTGGCTATAATTCCATATTTTAGTACATTATTTACCTTACATTTTAGGTGTTCTAATGCTAAACTATAATTTATTTGCGCGCAATAGAATCTATTTTATGTGTAGACACATTGGACATGAAATTAGAGCAAAAGGAATATTTGAAGTAATAAGCGTGCTCGAAAACAATTGGAAAGCAGAAAGAAAGAATTAAGCACTAGAAGCTGGCGAGGCGAGCCTCTAAGCTCGTGTGGGAGAAAGCGATGCGAGGGGTGAGGCGAGGTTGAGCTCATGTGAGAGGAGGCGCCACATAGTGTTAGGAGAGATTCATCTTGTGTTTTACCTCACGAGGACGGTCTGAGGCGCGCCTAATCTGGATTTCGAAGGAGTTTTGTGACCAGAGGCAAAAATATTTCGCGGAACAACTGTTGGGGGGATAAAATCATCAATTTCTATATTCCTTCATCTTTACTTATGAGTAGCTAAATTCCTAATCTAGGGTTGTGATGGAACCTATTGGAGAATGATTTACCTATTACATTAATATAGATTTGCCGTAGTATTTTCTCTATTTGTTCAACTACGTTAATATTGTGGTTGGTTGAAGAGATCTCAATCGGCTGTGTCTATTTAGTGTGTATTACTCAGAAGAGAGTGAATATTTAGGTAGTTGTTGAACAACATCACTCCTAACGTATATGAGGGATCAATACGAAGGGTTTAAAGATGATATTCGGAATAACGAAACCTTGGTGCGATCCGAGTAAGTCGTAACTTAGTGCCAGCTAGCGTAATTCGGAAGAATATGTCTAGTAAATTGTGGTAGTTACCTGGGAGAGAATTACGACTGTTGATACCCAATTTTTTCCTCATATATTTCAAATATACATATATACTTTCAAAAGAGTGCATATGCATCATCATTTGATTCATAAACACATGCAAGTATTTTTCCTAATTGTTTCTATAATTTTAAAGATTTTAAAATCAATTTATTTCCATAGTTTATTAAATAAATAATCATTTATTATAATTGCATTTTGCATTTTTTAAGGCTAAAATTACACATTTTTCAATAATAATCCATATACACTTATAATTACTTTACCTATGTAAAAAATAACTTTTTATATTTTTATAGTGATAAATAATTGTTGTTAACCATTTTTATGCACAAATACTATTTTCACTATTTTATTTATCATTTTTAATTAATTTATTAATTAAACTGGGTATTTAACTAACATCCCTAAATTCCTCATATTTTTCGGACTTAGGCTACCTAAACCACCCCAACACCTAAATTGCCTAGCCCAATAACCCCCATCCAAAAATCAACAACCCAATTACTCCTACCCGGTCGCGACTCGTGTATCGACCCGCCCCGTTCTTATTTAATACTGGCCGTTGATCTCCCAATATCAACAACCCCCGTTCAATACCTCCCTTTAACAAACCAACCCTAACCCTAATCCCCTCATTCCCTCTCACCCGCTGTGACAAAACTCTCTCAATTCCCCCTTTCTGAAGAACCCTAACCCTAGCTGTCACACCCGAAATCCCCTATTCTAATCACCCTTCTAATGGGATTTCCTTCTTATTTCCTTAACATATTAGTATCTTCTTGCTACTGATCGATTCTTTATGATGTTACTTAGTACTTGCCTAAACATGAAAAGTACTATCTCTCCGATTCTGTTCTATTTTCGGTATCTGGACTATTTCGTTTTATTTTGTACTATGCGAATCTGATATTGTTTGGATTTCTGGGATCTACACCTTTCCTAAAAAAACTAGGTTTACCGAATTTCTCTCTTAAATTGACTTCAAAATTGATTCTGCATGTTTTCTTTCCTTGTTTCATTGTTTATTTTACTTTGTTTCCTTATATGTTTGCCCAATTTTTCTTTTTGTCAATATTCATCTTGAACTAATTTAGGGTTTTTAGATCTCTTTAGATCGGACCTAAATTAGTTTGATTCTCTGATTTTTAGTGTTATTCGTGTCTATATTCATCTATGCTACTGTTCTTATGTATATTCCGTTGATATTTGTTTTCCTAAAAAACTAGGGTTTACTTTGTTTTTCTTCAAATCAGATTCTTTATTGATTCTGTGTGTACTGCTTCCTTATTTGTGTTTAATTTTATAATTTTCCTTTCCACTCGATTCAATCTCTGCTACTATATAAACCCCCCTTTCCCTTTCAGGACAAACCTGGAATCACTGTAATCTTACTAAAAAACTTAAGATTTGGCTCGAGTTCTCTTTGCTATCTCGTTCTATCTCTGGTTTTGGCCGGCAGAAAGCCCATATGAAATATTCTGGGTTCTCGACTATTGAGGTGTTATTCTTGCTTTTCTCGTGTAACTGGTGAGTTACTATACCTTTGCCATTTTAGTTTTATGCATTTGTAACCTCTGTTTATGATCCAACATGTTTAAAGTTTATCTTTTGAGCATGATTCTGTCGATTTCATGTTTGTTCGAGTCTCTCTAGTTCTCTAAGTACAACTGTTAGTTCTGAGACTATTTGTTTTGAATAATATGAATCCACTTAGGTGTTAGCTTTGTCACGACCCAAATCTCCCTTCGTTGGGTATCGTGATGGCACCTAGTCTTACGGACTAGGTAAGCCTAATATTCAGGAATAACAACAATAATCAATAGAATCTAATACTTTTCTAAAATAAATAATTCTTTACACATTTTATATTGCCAAAACCCGGAAGTACAAGTCATAAGCTTTTAAGAATTTACACTAAACTCCTAAAATACCACTGTTCAGAAATAAGTGCAACAGTGCATACAAAAGATAAGATGGTGACTCCGAAACCGCGAACGCTGAAACGGTTTTACCTTGAGTCTCCACAACAGAAACCGCGCTACTATCAATCAATCGACTGACTATGCAAAAACCTGGAATCTGCACAAAAATGTGCATAAGAGTAGTATGAGCACACCACAGCGGTGCCCAGTAAGTATCAAGACTAACCTCGGCGAAGTAGTGACGAGGACTAGTCAAGACACCCACTGGTCTAATAAAACTGAACAAGTATCAATATATAGAAGTCAGGGAAATAATGATATACATAAAGGCTACGCAATATAGCTAACACGACAGTGAATTCGATAAAGAAGGAAAACAATAAGTATCAGCGGAAACCATAAAGTAACACAAAGACTGAATAGATCACAGACAATTCCGGCATGTAAATATACAACACGAGCATGTAATGACTCAACAACTTCATCTATTTCTACATCAAATTCATAGTCATCTCCATGAGGTTCCGAACCTCGGACAAATCATCATTTGCGGGTCCCAATATCCGAACCCTAACACTTGGCAACTTGCGCCCTTATTCGAGTACTAACTACACGGACGACTCACGTGCCAATTGGGTCATTCCCACCCATACGGTAAGCACAACAAGAGTATCTATATTTGACAACAACAAGGAGTCCTGAATCCATTAATAGTACTTAACTACGTGTATTCTTGTGCAGGTGTCCTAACATTATTTCAACAACCAATATACATAAGAAAAACAAAGGGGCAACACGTACATTTCCATCTCATAAATTTCCACACGAATGAACTCAGATGGTAAGTGTTCCAGTACACAATATCAACAACAAGGAATGCCCCCAGGCCAACACAATTATCATAAACAATCACTGCCATAGCCCAATTTGTCACGTCACATGTGCAATATTAAAGTATATGCCTGCCTTGTTTCGCCACACGTGCATAAACATGTTCCCACCTTGTCACGCCACATGCGCAACACTCAATCTCATATCCCGCCTTATCACGCCGCATGTGAAATATCTGTAGTAAACACGAAACGACAGAAACCTTGTGCAAATCCCCATATCAACAACCGCACGGCAAAAACAGCATCACCACAACCAGTACAACAACAACAATAACACGGGCAACAGTTTGAAATACAATTAATACATCAACTCAATAACCTCCGATCACAAGATGGGCAAAACTAGTTCACGAGAAATAAATATAATAAGGAGAGCTAGGAATATTAGGAAACACTCCACAAGGAAGGAATATAGCACGTAACATCCGCACCTAATTACACGGGTGAACAACAAGAAATCAACACAAATCCGATAACTCCATATAAGGCAAGTCACAAAGGTATATAATATCTAAACTTCCTTTAAGGTTGAGCAGTTACGAGAAAATTTTACAATTTCCACTTAAGGACAAGCAACAGAGAATAATCATAACTTCATTTAAGATCAAAACAATTATAGGTTGATAAGAAGATAATAGCAAATTTGAGATACGCAGTTAAGAAGATATAGCATGACAGTAAAGGAAATAAAACCTTTAGATAAATCAATTAGGAGTCAAGTAGGCAATAAGAGTGAATCCAAAAGTAAGAACTTCCACATTTAAGCAAATAAAGATGACACTAGCAATTAGGAAATTCAATCATGCTAAGAACACTTCATACTCGGCGAATATAAGGATCTAAGATTCCTAAAGGGTCAACTTTCCAAAAATAAGTCCGAGCATGTGCTCGTCACCTCTCGTACACGGACTACAATTAACATAGAAGACTCAAATCTTAAGGGGTAATTCCCCCACACAAGGTTAGGCAAGATACTTACCTCAAAGACGACAACCCGGTACTCGAAAATAGACTTCTCAGGCAGGAAGGCCTCTAGACGGCGCAAAATCAACTAAAACAACTTCTAAATACATATAAAACGTATAAGGAACGATTCCGAATAATAAAGTTTCAATATTTCCAAATTTATAAAAATCGACCCAAAAGTTGACCCCCGGACCCGCACCTCGGAACACGACAAATTTTACGAATTCCGATTACCCATTCCGATACGAGTTCACCCATACAAAATTTATCCAATTCCGATAACATTTGGTCATTCAAATCATGAATTTTATTTTTGAAGTTTTCTTTCAAAACCCACAATCCCCTCACCCCAAAACACAATTTAAATGATAAAACAAGAACTAATTCATGAAATATATTTAATTCTAGTGAAAGAACACTTACCCACTCGATTTGTGTAAAAATCCCACAAGGAATCGCCCAAAACCGAGTTCTAGAAGTCAAAATATGTTTAAAATGGTGAAAACCCCGATTTTGCAAACTTATATTTTGCCCAGGCGTTAAATGAATCGCGATCGCGGAACATGGTTTGCGATCGCGAAGTAGAAAGAGGAAAGCTTCCCAGGTTGTTCATCGCGAACGCGACAAGGAGTTCGCGAACACGGAGAGGAGAACAGGAAGCTACGCGATCACGTACTGAAGAATGCGAACGCGAAGAACAAAGTTTGGGAGACCAGCAGGGACACATCGCGATTGCGAAAGAATCACTGCGATCGCGATGAAGGAAAAATGGGCGGGGCAAACAGAACACTACGCGATCGCGGCTTGGGCTACGCGATCGCGAAAGATGGAAATAGACACCAGAAACAGTAGTTCAAAAATGAAGAAAAGGACCCGTAGCCCATCCGAAATACACCCGAGGCCCGCGAGGCCCCCGATTCCCCGTCTAATCGCACAAACAAGTCATATAACCGAACACGGACTCGTTCGAGGTTTCAAACCACATAAAACAACACTAAAACAATGAATTAAACCAAAAATAAATGAAATTCCTCAAAACTTCTTTAAAAATTAAATTTTGCATTTAAGGTCCGAATCACGTCAAACTAAGTCCGTTTCTTACCAAATTTCATAGATAACACATATAAATCATATCGAACCTGTACTAGGCTCCGGAACCATAATACGGGCCCGATACCCCAGGTTTCACATATAATTTCATTTTCAAAAACCTTTTTTATTTTCAGAAAATAATTTCTTTTAAAAATTCATTTCTCAGACTTGGGACCTCGGAATTCGATTCCGGGCATACGCCCAAGTCCCATATTTTCCTACGGAACCTCCGGGACCGTCAAATCTGGGTCCGTTTACCAAAAATGTTGACTGAAGTCAACTTTATTCAAATCTCTAATACAAAATTATCATTTTTATCAGTTTTTCACATAAGGGCTTCCCGGCTACACGTGCGGGCTGCGCACACAAACCGATGTGAGATAGAAGGAGGTTTCACGACCTTGGAGCACAGAATTAGCTAGAAATATACGGGATGACCTTTCAGGTCATCACAATCTCCCCCTCTTAAATAAACGTTCGTCCTCGAACGTGCTAAGATTCACTTTGAACTTATCCAATCACTGATTGCGCATTTCCAACACACACCCGCGGGTGATCCCACGTCACCCCAACCTACGTAAGCCTGGCGACACCACCACAACCGCAATTCAGCTTTTCTATTACTACCGATAAGCCTCATACCTCAATTTCTGACCTTCTACTCATTTCCAAAATACCTGATTCTACATCCACATCCGACATTAGCCCCAACTAGCTGCATTAACCATAAGGCACGACCACACAATATGGCACATCACACATAGGCTCATAATAACACTTGGGTCGCAATGGCTGCCCGAAATCAACTCAGCATTGGGAATTAGCCTCATATCCTATAGAACTATATTACCAACCTCCATCACACTTATAATAAAACAAGAAACACAAAGACTTCATAACCTTGACACCCAAATCACCAAGCCACAACTAACACCACCGGGCATACACCCCGCAAGATAAAACTCAAGGAGCACAAAACGAAAATGACTGAATATGAAAGGAGAAACACATAAGGAAACTATCAGATAAGCTCGACATGCACGACTCTCTATCAATGCTAAATTACACAACAACATAACAAGGAATGAACTAAAGCACATGAACAAATCAGAGGATATGATCCTGATACAATTTCCACTGCGGTACTCAGCCGGTCCAAACATATCGGATCACAAATATCACGAGGACCTCACCCTCAAATCTGAATCACATACCAAAAATATATCATGCCAATTAAAATTCCTCCACTAATTCATCTCAGCTGATAAAAATCATAATGCTAGCTGCTCTCACATCTCGATGTAGTATCAAAATCACAACTCGTAAACAAAAATACTCAGGAATCACATCAAACTTACCTTACTGGACAACAAGATGTTACTACTGGTCTCGTATCTCTCAATACTGAATAGAGACAAACAATAGACATGGGCTACTATTCACAGAATCTCCCAATAGGAGCAAACACAAAAGTAGAGTGCCAAGCATGAAACTTACTTATAAACAAAACAACAGTGAGTGAAGTCGTACCGACCAGCAGAGCTATAATGAAATACAAATGGTGCCCCTATTTAACAAAACAAAACATACCTGTACTATAACATACTGGCACAACGGCCTCCAGCCTACTATACGAAACACATCAACGGGTCGGGCCTCCCCCTCTTGGGCGCCCTCTATTAGCCTGAGTGCCCTGCTGTAACACATCTTCCCGGAGCCTGGGACAATCTCTAATCCTGTGGCTGATATCTCCACACTCAAAACAACCTCTCTGCTGACATGGATGTGGAAACTGCGCGACCCGAGTACCCTGAGACCCATGAGTACCTGAAACCCCATGCAAAGCCGGCAATGCAAACTGAACTGGCTGACCCATAAAACCTCTACCCTGTCGTACCCTGCCTCTATAATAAGGACCAGTAAATCTCTCTGGCCCAGAAGGCCTCCTCACCTCTCTGCCCTCTCTCTCCTGACCTCGTCTGACATCTCTATCATAGTCCCGCCTGTCGTCTCTCTCACGATCAAGCATGCCCTCAACTGTGCGAGCAATTCCTACCACCTGCTGAAATGAAATATCCGACTCTAACTCCCGAGCCATGCTAAACCGAACATCACGCCTGAGGCCCTCGATGAATCTGCGAACATGCTCTGTAACTGTAACAACTAAAGTAGGTGCATGCCTGGCTAAATCACTAAACCTGACGGCATACTCTGATACTGACATAGTGCCCTGTCACAGCCGCTCAAACTCTTCACGACATGCATATCGGAGGGACTGAGGTACAAACTCACTCAAGAACATCTATGAAAACTGACCCCATGTAAGTGAAGCTGACTCGGCTGGGATACCCAACTCATATGCCCGCCACCACTGATAAGCCGCTCCCTTGAGCTGGAACATAACGAAAACAACCCCGCTCATCTCCACAATATCCATAGTACAAAGAATGCGGTGACACTTCTGCAGGAAACCTTAGGCATCATCTGTCGCCAATCCACTGAAGGTAGGAGGGTGGTGCTTCTTGTACCTCTCGAGTCTAAGTTGTTCCTCCTCAGATGCAGCTGCCCTAACCACGGGCGGAACTGGGATCCCAGGCTGTGCTGCCATGACACCTGGAACCTGACCAACCTGATCTCGCTGCTCCGGAGTATGGGCGACGGGAGTCTAAGCTCCTCCCTCTCCCTATGAAGTAGTTGGTGCACCCGGAATCCATCCCGCCTGAGTTAAGGTACCAATCACATCCTAGAACTATGCCAAGGTCTTCTGAAGTCCGGGCGTAACAACAGACGCCTCTGGTCCCCTAACTGGAACTGTCCGCGGCTCCTCAATGGCTGCTCTAGCAGGTGCTCTAGCTGCGGCACGTGCCCCTCGTCAACCTCTGCCTCCACCTCTGCCCCTGGCGGCATCTGCTCCGGGGTTAACATCCTCAGAATCTACAGCTTGCTTCCTCACCATCTGTGAGAGAATGGAATGATAAATTTCAAACTTTAAGATCAATGAACTTGCACGATAGGAAGGAAGGAAGGAAGTGAAGTTATCCTAATAGTTCCGTAGCCTCTCGAAGATAAGTACAGACGTCTCCGTACCGATCCGCAAGACCCTACTAAACTCGCTTATGACTCGTAGCACCTATGAACCTAGGCTCTAATACCGACTTGTCACGACCCAAATCTCCCTCCGTTGGGTATCGTGATGGCACCTAGTCTTACGGACTAGGTAAGCCTAATATTCAGGAATAACAACAATAATCAATAGAATCTAATACTTTTCTGAAATAAATAATTCTTTACACATTTTGTATTCCCAAAACCTGGAAGTACAAGTCATAAGCTTTTAAGAATTTACACTAAACTCCTAAAATACCACTGTTTAGAAATAAGTGCAACAGTGCATACAAAAGATAAGATGGTGACTCCGAAATCGCGAACGCTGAAACAGTTTTACCTTGAGTTTCCACAACAGCAACCGCGCTACTATCAATCACTCGGTCGACTATGCGAAAACCTGGAATCTGCAAAAAAATGTGCATAAGAGTAATATGAGCACACCACAAGCAGTGCCCAGTAAGTATCAAGACTAACCTTGGTGAAGTAGTGGCGAGGACTAGTCAAGACACCCACTGGTCTAATAAAACTGAACAAGTATCAATATATAGAAGTCGGGGAAATAATGATATACATAAAGGTTGCGCAATATAGCTAACATGACAGTGAATTCGATAAAGAAGGAAAACAATAAGTATCAGCGGAAACCATGAAGTAACACAAAGACTGCATATATCACAGACAATTCCGGCATGTAAATATACAACACGAGCATGTAATGACTCAACAACTTCATCCATTTCTACATCAAATTCATAGTCATCTCCACGAGGTTCCGAACCTCGGACAAATCATCATTTGCGGGTCCCAATATCCGAACCCTAACACTTGGCAACTTGCGCCCTTATTCGAGTACTAACTACACGGACGACTCACGTGCCAATTGGGTCATTCACACCCATATGGTAAGCACAACAAGAATATCTATATTTGACAACAACAAGGAGTCCTGAATCTATTAATAGTACTTAAGTACGTGTATGTTTGTGCAGGTGTCCTAACATGATTTCAACAACCAATAGACATAAGGAAAATAAAGGGGCAACACGTACATTTCCATCTCATAAATTTCCACACGAATGAACTCAGACAGTAAGTGTTCCAGTACACAATATCAACAACAAGGAATGCCCCCAGGCCAACACAATTATCATAAACAATCCCTGCCATAGCCCAATTTGTTACGTCACGTGTGCAATATTAAAGTATATGCCTGTCTTGTTTCGCCACACGTGCATAAACATGTTCCCACCTTGTCACGCCACATGTGCAACACTCAATATCATATCCCGCCTTATCACGCTGCATGTGAATATCAGTAGTAAACACGGAACGACGGAAACTTCGTGCAAATACCCATATCAACAACCACACGGCAAAAACCTCGTGTATCACCATAACCAGTACAACAAAAACAACAACAACAACAACACGGGAAACATTTCGGAATACAATTAATACATAAACTCAATAACCTTCGATCACAAGATGGGCAAAACTAGTTCACGAGAAATAAACATAATAAGGAGAACTAGGCATATTAAGAAATCACTCCACAAGGAAGGAAAATAGCAAGTAACAGCTGCACCTAATTACACGGGTGAACAACAAGAAATCAACACAAATCCGACTCCATATAAGGCAAGTCACGAAGGTATAGAATATCTAAACTTCCTTTAAGGTTGAGCAGTTACGAGAAAATTTAACAATTTCCACTTAAGGACAAGCAGCAGAGAATAATCATAACTTCATTTAAGACCAAAATAATTATAGGTTGAGATGAATATAATAGCAAATTTGAGATACGCAGTTAAGAAGATATAGCACGACAGTAAAGGAAATAAACCATTCAGATAAGTCAATTAGGAGTCAAGTAGGCAATAGGAGTGAATCCAAAAGTAAGAACTTCCACATTTAAGCAAATGAAGATGGCACTAGAAATTAGGAAATTCAATCATGCTAAGGACACTTCATACTCACCGAATATAAGGATCTAAGATTCCTAAAGGGTTAACTTTCCACAAATAAGTCCGAGCATGCATTCGTCACCTCGCGTACATGGAATACAATCAACATAGAAGACTCAAATCCTAAGGGGTAATTCCCCCACACAAGGTTAGGCAAGATACTTACCTCAAAGACGACAACCCGGTACTCAAAAATAGACTTCTCGGGCGGGAAGGCCTCCGGACGGAGAAAAATCAACTAAAACAGCTTCAAAATACATATAAAACGTATAAGGAACGATTCCGAATAATAAAGTTTCAATATTTGCAAATTTATAAAAATCGACCCAAAATTGACCCCCAGGCCCGCACCTCGAAACCCGAGAAATTTTACGAATTCTGATTACCCATTCCGCTACGAGTTCACCCATACTAAATTTATCCAATTCCGATAACATTTGGTCATTCAAATTATGAATTTTTATTTTTGAAGTTTTCTTTCAAAACCCACAATCCCCTCTACCCAAAACACAATTTAAATGATAAAAACAAGAACTAATTCATGAAATATATTTAATTCTAGTGAAAGAACACTTACCCACTCGATTTGTGTAAAAATCCCACAAAGAATTGCCCAAAACCGAGTTCTAGAAGTCAAAATATGTTTAAGATGGTGAAACCCCCGATTTTGCAAACTTATATTCTGCCCAGGCGTTAAATGAATCGTGATCGCGGAACATGGTTTGCGATCGTGAAGAATAAAGAGGAAAGCTGCCCAAGTTGTTCATCGCGAACGCGACAAGGAGTTCGCGAACGCGGAGGAGGAGAATAGGAAGCTATGCGATCGCGTAACGAAGAATGCGAACGCGAAGAACAACGTTTGGGCGACCAGCAGGGACACATCGCGATCGCGAAAGAATCACTGCGATCGCGATGAAGGAAAAATGGGCGGGGCAAATAGAACACTATGCGATCGCGGCTTGGGCTACGCGATCGTGAAAGAGGGCAACAGACACCAAAAACAACAGTTCAAAAATGGAAGAAAAGGACCCGTAGCCCATCCGAAACACATCCGAGGCCCCGTCTAATCACACAAACAAGTCATATAACCGAACACGGACTCGCTTGAGGTTTCAAACCACATAAAACAACACTAAAACAATGAATTAAACCAAAAATTGATGAAATTCCTCAAAACTTCTTTAAACATAAATTTTCCATTTAAGGTCCGAATCACGTCAAACTAAGTTCGTTTCTTACCAAATTTCACAGATAACACATATAAATCATATCGAACATGTACCGGGCTCTGAAACCATAATACGGGCCTGATACCCCAGGTTTCACATATAATTTCATTTTCAAAAACCTCTTTTATTTTCAGAAAATAATTCTTTTAAAAATTCATTTCTCGGACTTGGGACCTCGGAATTCAATTCCGGGCATACGTCCAAGTACCATATTTTCCTACGAACCCTCGGGGACATCAAATCACGGGTCCGGGTCCGTTTACCAAAACATTGACTGAAGTCAACTTTATTCAAATCTCTAATACAAAATTATCGTTTTTATCAGTGTTTCACATAAGGGCTTCCCGGCTACACGCCCGGGATGCGCACACAAATCGATGTGAGATAGAAGAAGGTTTTCACGACCTCAGAGCACAGAATTAGCTAGAAATATACGGGATGACCTTTCGGGTCATCACAAGCTTAATACGTTTTAATTTGCTTCTTGTATGTAGTTTTGTTAGTTCTGCACCCTCCTTGAATTTCTAGTAATCTCTTAGGTTAATACTAGAATACTTATTAGTTAACCTATCCTGAATCTTTACAAAGTTGTCTTGATATGTTTGATCAGTGCTAAGCCCCTTTTCTGTCACTCATGCACCCTAATAACCTGTCTTTTAGCATGTCTTTAGTTCATTTGATTCCCTATGATTATTTGACTTTTTGCTTACATACTATATCTAAATATTGTTTTGAATGAACAAAGCTTGTCCTTAATGCTAGCGTGTACACTTAGCCTAATCAAATCTTTCAGGCTTTAACTTGTTAAGTATTATGCATTTGTGCATGAAAAACTGTGCAAATCCTGCCAAATTGTTTTCTTAGATCTTTCAATGTAATTCTGCCTATGTGTTCAAATCTTGCTGTCCATTACTCTATTTTTTGAACTCTGTTATGTTGGCTTCCTAAGATCAAGTATGTCTTTTCAAAGTCTGCTCCTTGGCAATTGCCTCATTTTATGTGTTGCCTATTCCCATGCTTAGGTCCTTTAGGTTCTGTCCTTAACCTCCCTAGTGTGAGCACTGCTAGGGGTCCATGTGAGACCCTTGTGAACTCTGACACATTGGGGTTTGGTTTCTAATCTCCCTTGAACTGTTTTTGATCATTTGTTTCTCCATGTGAGACCCTTGTGAACTCTAACACACTAGAGATTTGGGTTCTGTGTGCTATGGGTGAATCATTCACCATTGGTTATTGTGTATCCATGAACATAAGCCTTGGAGCTGTTACGGGTTGAAGCCTTGGTTGCCTAGGTGTATTTGGGCCTGTTGTAGGCTCTCTATCGTTTATTTTATTCTGTAATTCATTCATTAACCTGCTCTGTAATAATTTTGTAACAACAATTCTGGGGTATTTAGTAAAATTGTGAAGGGTTTCTTATTTGCAAAGTCTGGTAGAAATCCTGCCTATAGGATCTCTATTTGTGCTGTTGGTTCTGCTTATAAGTTTCATATTATGTTGTTGAAATTTTATAGGTTCTATATTGTGTTTACATGCTAGAAATCCTGCCTATAGGACTAACGTTGTGATCTGTTAAAATCCTGCCTTTAGGTATATCAATTTGCCCAGTAATTGTGTGTTAGCAACCATGCCTATAGGATCAATACTTGGCTTAATTGTTTTCTGGCCCAATATGTGTAAATACCTGCTTATACACTGTCTAATGGTAGAAAACATGACTATAGGATTAAAATCAGTTCAATTCTAAAAATCATGCCTATAGTATACTTGTAGAAATCATACTTATAGGATTAAAATCAGTTCAATTCTAGAAATCATGCCTATAGGGTTAAAGGTAGTTCATTTGTAGAAATCATGCCTATATGATTCTATTAACTAATTCTGAATACGCTTCTTCGATTATCACTGTCAATCACCTAGACAACACGCCTATAGGATTAAATAAATAATTCTGGACATATTCTTGTGATTTGCTGTTATTCACTATTGTATGAAACGCCTAGATATTACGCTGAGCTAAAATCAGTAGGCAAATATACATGTAGGTTCTAATACTTGCGTGAAGAAATTGATTCTATATACGACTGCCTGCCTGTTAAACATCACATAGATATCCCGCCTATAGGACTCTACGATTAATAAAATATGCTCAGTTGCGTGCATTTGCTGTTTATATGTGGAGGTTAATTTTAGCCCATATCTGTCTTTATTTGAAAAGTAACGGTTTTGTATGTCGCCTAGTATTTTACAATTTTGAGCAACTTAGGTCAAGTCTAGAACCATCCTAAATAGAGGTCCCAATTCCTCCAGGACCATAGGTAAGGGACGGGTAGTGCACGCATAGGACACTAGAGCGCTTTAGGTAAAAACTCAAAGATAGTAATCGGGTAGTAGGAGATGATAGTCTGTGCCCGTTGAATAATATGAGTAACACCCCCGTCTTGGGGGAGTTACGAAGTATTATTTATGTTGCACGGGGTGATCCTATAGGCTAAAACATTTAGGACCCCCATCCCTATTTAATAGTTTCTTCGCTTTCTTAGAATAATTCGCATAATTTAAGTTTGGCCGAGACCCACCATTGTGGACCTCTAGGGGTGCCTAACACCTTTCCCCTCAAAGTAATTTGAGCCTTTACCTGATCTCTGGTGATGCAAACTGGTATAATCTGAGTTATTTGCTGTAGGTGCCCTAATGCACCTTAATCCGTTAGGTGGCGACTCTCTCTAACAACCAATTCCTTTTCCCTTCTCTCAAAAGGAGTTGTCAAATGCCTGTTGATATCCAATTTTTTCTCACATTATTTTTAACTTGCATATATACCTTCAAAATCAGACTTTTATAGCAATTGGTATTTTTCTATAATTTTTCCATATTTTTATTAATTTATCCAGTATTTTATTTCTAATAATCAATTACAAAATCGCATTACAAATGATTTCAAAAGAATTTCTTGATTTAATGTATTATTTCTGGTCCTATTAAGACCAAATTATTTCATAATTAGCCAAATTGGCACTCTTTGGCTATAATTGCAATAACTTTGCAATTATAGCCTAATCATATGTTTTATACTATTTTTATCCAATAATTAGTCGTTTGCATTTTTTAATACTTATTAATCATTGTAATTTAATTTACTAAGCATCAATTTCATTTTTTACAATTATCAGCTATTTTATAAATTATTTTAGTTAATTTTAATTGGATATTTAATAGTTATCCACTCTCTATTTAAATTATACCCTAAATCCAACCGGAGCCCTAACCCAATTTAATAACCCAAAGATCCAAGCCCAATGCACCATACCACCTGGCACAATCCCTCACTCAATCAGAACCGTTGATTAATTTCAATCAACGGTCCAGATCCCCCTTATCATAATTAAACCCTAAGACTACCCCCTTTCCCCTCTTTCATTCACTCAGCCGTCTCTATCAACTCTCTCATCTCTCTCTCTAAAACGCTCCACCTGTTGGGCCCATTTCCTCCCTTCTCCGGTCGTCTTCCTTCCGAAATCCATGGTGGTCTCGCCACCTACAAGCCTTATGGCTCCCCCTTGAACATGCGTCATTGTTTTGAGGCCTTCAAGTGAACCAGAGGCGGTTCACTCACCTCCCATGGTTTCTCATGCCATTTTCCGGCCATCCATGGCCGTTTGAGAAAGATTTTTACTGCTTTTCGGTTAACACCAGTGATTTTGACTTACTTCTCCTTCTCTCTGGGTTCTATTTGAAACCCTAACTACTAAACTCTCGATTTTCTTAGATCTGTGATAGATCTGAGTATATCTAGAGTTATCTTGCTATTTTCCCTTTAAGATTTTTCGATTTTCTCAAAACGACTCTTCATCTTCGAACTAAGATTCTTAAACACCTTTTCAAAAACGCTTCTTTCTTCTGATTTTTGTATTAATCTGTGTCTCTACGTTTAAAACGTTTGTTTAAGCTTTCTCCTCTATTCGAGTTATTTTGTTGAAAATTCTTATTTCCTTAGTTCTAATCCTAGGATTCTGAGTTGTTTCTGATGATATGTTCTATTATGTGTACTGTTTTCTCATGAATACTGTGATTCTATAATTTTTAACCTATGTTTTCTTGTTAGGGTTTCTGATTGCAATTATTCCTGCCTATTATGTGATTCACTCGATTGTTGTTCATTCAATGTTGCTGAGTCTTCACTTCTCCTGCATGTATTACATTTATTATGTTAATTTAAGACCATGCTCTATGTGAATCCCTAATTCATGTGATTTTGCCCTATGTTTGCTCGTTAGGGTTTCTGATTTTCGTCTATTTGTGAGTTTATTCTGTCTGTTCTCATAAGCTTGTACCAATTCCTCCTAAAATCAGTATCGTTTTCTATTTGTGAATCCCTGAATCTCTATGATTGATACTTCACTGATTTTGCATAATGTTGACTGCCTAATTTCGAGTATTTCCTTACTGTGTGATATTCTCCTTAATTGATAATGATTCCATGTGATTAGAACCTCATTCGAGGACTCTCTTACTAATTTCCATGATTAAACTTGTCCTGCCTTATTTTTGTGAATAAACCTGCTGTAAAATTAATTCTTATTTCCTTTCCTTAATTGGTATATTCTGTACTTAGACTCAATGATATGCTCTATATTGTTACTACCCCTTATATGGTAAAATCAATATTTCTCAACTGATTTTCTTTCCTTGATTATCCCTGTTGGTATCCGTTTGAGCTGTGACCCCTTGATTAAAGGAAGTACTTGTACTAATTGGAGTCTAATTGTGATTACTTCCATAATTATGCTAAACCTTATTTGTTACCTTATTTTCTGCGTATTTTCAAAACTATATATACTCTACTCTCTCATTAGCACAAGACACGAACAACACTGTTCAACTCTCTCTCTCTCTCTCTCACAACTAAAACTTGCTACTCTCTCTATTCTCTCTTCTATTTGCTACTGCTCTAAGTTAGCTGGCTGCAAGCCAAGGCTAACTACTGTGTATCTCCTATCTTCTACTTTGTGTTACTGCTTTCTTCATTTCACTGGTATGTTCTAATTCATATTTCAGTTCTTAAACCAACATGTTTCTATTACTGTTACAGTCCATTGTGTTTCTAATTTGCTTTTACTTACTATTCTGTTGTTCAACATGTAACTAGGATCTTGGATTCCATCTAGCATGTCTTTGTGTACTCCAAATCTGTCTTTATGTGAATCTCCATGCTTATGTTTGATACATTAGATTAGAGCATCTTCTATTGTCATAAACTGGTTGGTACTGCCATGCTAGTTTCATCCTATACCCTGTTGATCCTCTGAACCCTTAGGATCTCTGATTGTTTATGCATGCTCCTACCTGTTACATGAACAGTACTCTGCACCTATGTGTCCCTCAAACCCCTTTCCCAAAAGGAAAGAGTTGTCTCAACCGACTGTCATAAACCCGATCTCCGCGAGGAAAGAGGGGGCGCGACAGCATGGCGACTCTGCTGGGGATTATAGGCTTTTACCATTATAAACTGCTTTGTGAATTTGCCCGAGTATGCTTTGTTTGATATTTTGCACCCTTTCCTTTTTCCCCCTCTATGTGCAATTAATTGTTTTTCGAATATTTATTCCTTCCAAAAGGCAAAACTGACATGTTTCTTTGTTTTCCTTTGTAACCGCTTTTAATCATAAATGTTGTATTTACCGCTTTCCTAACGTGCAAATACATGACAACATGTTTTTAATGCTTATTTATTATTTCATCATCATGCTCAACATTCATACTATAGAAATGCTTGATGAGTGGTTGCGCTCTTCCTATATTATTACTCCCTAAATTCGAAATGGCTTATTTGCGGTAAAACTAGTCGATCAGCGGTGCAGTCGAAGGTTCCGTGCCTTTCCTCCTTGAGTTGTCCGCTCGAGGGTACCAGTGTAAAACCCCATAGAAACCTTACTCCTTTATGTTGTTTCATGCATCATGGTCAAACCTAGACAGGCTAAAGTGTGGTCCGCGATAGCTTTTAAGATTGCCTTATCCAAAAGTCCATTGGGTTTCCCTAAACCCAAACGGACATCATCACGTTATGTGCATTTATTTGGAGAACTAAATGCTTTATGCTAATTGTTGATGTTAAATAGCGAGTCTAGTGGGTGTAAGGGCCTAACCTTGTTTGCCTTGCAGAAAAATGAGGCACGAAGTTCCCAGATTCGGCATGGTCTTCAATATCCATCCAAGATTGCTAAGTTGGTGGGAAGATTTACATTCTAGGGACAAAACTCTCGTCAGAAAATAGTTGGACAATCTACCATCTCTCCTAGAAATCCAGCCTAACAACATGATAATAGAGGCTGCTACCCTGTTCTGGGATTGTGAAAGGTTCGTGTTCCGCTTTGGGGACATTGAAATGACACCTTTGCTGGAGGAAATAGGAGGACTGGTTGGCCTAGTATGGGAAACCCCGGGGTTGCTAATGCCTGAGAATCGCACATGCAAAGGTTTCCTCAAAATGATGGGTCTGAAGAAGAATGCAGAACTGGTATGCTTAAAGGAGTCATACATCCCTTTTGACTATTTGTACGAAAGGTACAGTGACAACAAATCATACCATACCTACCACGACGAGTTTGCCATCATATCCTTGGGACACATCCATCGTAGAGTATTTGTCTTCATGTTTTGCTTCTTGGGTCTGATTGTGTTTCCAATAAAGAAGGAGAGAATCCACACTAGACTGTCCATGGTAACCAAGACACTAATGGAAGGATTGGTGAGAAAAACTTCAGCATTGTGCCCATGATCATTGCAGACATATATCGAGCCTTGGAAAAGTGTCAACGAGGGGCAAGACACTTCGAAGGCTGCAATCTACTACTTCAGCTTTGGATCATGGAACATCTCCAAAAGGGAAAATACCGACAAGAAATTCATCTAAGAGCTTGGGATGAACACATTGCTTTCCACCATCCAAAGCGAATGAATTACATCCCCGACATGTTTGCTCAGCCTGAGAATGCCAAAAGATGGGTCGAGCTCTTTGATAATCTGACTGAAAAACAGGTTCAATGGATGTTCGAGTGGTTTCCGAAAGAGGAGTTCATCGCCCATTCTAGAGATGCACCGCTCCTAATACTAATTGGTCTAAGAGGAACATACCCTTACGTCCCTCTTCGAGTTATGAGGCAAGCGGGTAGGAAGCAATTCATACCCAGGGTCGACAAGATGAGCCATCTTCGAGCTGACTTCCAAAATGACGATAGTCCTCACAAGTGCCAAGCCCAACACATGTGGCACTGCAAGATTGTAATGGGGAAGGACACCATCGAGCCAGACAGATATCATGCTGGTTGTATCCCTTTCTATCATGGTTGGTTGGCAGAAAATTAGGGTGGTCTGAGTGAGCCAGGGTTCGTTCAGGGCCACAGGGTTATAGATGAAAAGGCCGAGGCATAAGTCAAATACAACCAGCTGCGCAAGAGGATCCGTGAGTGTGAGGATGAGCACCGCGAAATACATGAGTCTAGCTAGAAACTGATCGAGGAATGGAAAGATATGGCTATCAACACCAACAAAAGGTTAGGGTATTTGGAGCGAGGCATAGTGGAGCTGGAGGAAAAATTTCTCAAAAGTGTTGAAGACTGTTAAAAGGCTGAAGGGACCGAAGGAGGACATCTAGCCAGAGCATACATATTGTTGGGACTTCACGAGTTGGGGAAAATGTACGAGGGAAGCAAGAATGCCGAGTCTGGGGAAGGTCCTTCTGGGACAAGTAGATAGGAATGTATTTCCTTTACTTTATAATTGTAATAAGGCCAATGGTCATTAGTGACCTTTACTTCCTGTTTATTTAGTGTTGTTTTGGGATTCATCTATTTTCTTATCAATAGAATGAGACATTTAGCATCTTAAGTTCTCCAAATCAATTTGTTTCTAGGCCTACCTCGGGCACAAAAGAGGTCCCCAAATTAGGACACGTTTTACATTCCCGCACTATGTGTTTAAATACCACAATACTTTTTATAATCCTCACTGACTTGGCTACCTTTTGTTTTTATTTTCCTCTTTATTTATTTATTTATTCCCCTCCCCAAAGGTTAGTTCGTGCATTCTGGAATCATCATCATCATATCACACAAGATTCAGGGTTCGACGAGCCTCGGGGTAGCAAGGCTAAAACGAGCGCTATTCATTGTTTTTCTTTACAAAATGATTTCCTTTTTCGCATTTTAATCCTGCAATAAGATCTTCAATGTTCAAAAAGTCATTCAATTTATCAAAAGCATTTTTAAAATTTTCTTATGAATCAATATTTATTACTATCATTTTTTCTCTCATTACTTTACCTATACATCATTACTATTACCTGTCTTGATGAACCGATGACTGTGACATGCAACGAGACAACGCAACAAAAGGACGTGGGTTCAGAAGAAGATGACATACCTGACGAGATTGTCAGAGAAGTTGAGAATTTGGAGAACAGACCTAAGTCCAACCTGGACGAGACTGAAATCATCAACCTGGGAGATTCAGAAAACATCAAGGAAACACGAATCAGCATTCATTTGTCGCCGTCAGAAAAGAAAGAATACGCAGAATTTCTAAAGGAGTATGAGGACATATTCGCCTGGTTGTACAATGACATGACTGGTCTAAGTACGTCTATTGTGGCTCACAAATTTCCAACCAATCCAATGTGTCCACCGGTAAAACAAAAGCTCAGGAAGTTCAAACCCGACATGAGTTTGAAAATCAAAGAAGAAGCCACCAAGTAGATCAACGCCAAGGTTCTCAGGGTAGTTGAGTACCCGACATGGTTAGCCAACATTGTGCCAGTACCAAAGAAGGATGGGAAGGTCAGGGTCTGTGTTGACTACCGGGATCTCAACTGGGCTAGTCCGAAAGATGACTTCCCTTTGCCAAATATACATATCCTGATTGAAAATTGCACCAAGCATGAACTACAATCATTCGTGGATTGCTTCGCTGGTTATCATCAGATCTAGATGGATGAGGAAGATGCTGAGAAATGGCTTTCATTACGCCGTGGGGAGTGTACTTCGAAGACTATCCAACAACTTCTTTCACAGCGGAGGAATCCTATATAGGAGGACTCCCGATTTGGGATTATTACGTTGTGTCGATGCAAAGGAAGCATCCAAGCTGCTAGAGGAGATTCATGTTGGGACCTGTGGCCCGCATATGGACGGTTTTGTTATGGCAAAGAAGATACTCTGAGCTGGTTACTTTTGGATGACTATGGAAACGGACTGCATCTAGTATGTCCGAAAATGCCACCGTTGTCAGATACACGCATATATGATAAAGATACATCCAAACGAGCTCAATGCAACAAGCTCACCATGGCCGTTCGCCGCCTAGGGTATGGAAGTTATTGGACCCATCGAGCATGCCGCCTCCAACAGACACAGGTTCATTCTGGTAGCCATTGACTATTTCACCAAATGGGTCGAAGCAGCATCCCACAAAGTAGTGACTAAGAAAGTCGTGGCATACTTTGTCCGCGACCGTATTGTTTGTCGATTCGGGATTCCTGAGTCAATCATCACCGAAAATGGTTCCAATCTCAACAGTGACTTGATGAAAGCTATGTGCGTCGAGGCTTTCAAGATCAAACACAATAATTCCACAGCTTACAAACCTCAGATGAATGGAGCTGTATAAGTCGCCAACAAAAATATCAAGAAGATACTAAGAAAGATGATAGAAAGGCACAAGAAGTGGCACGAGAAGTTATCATTTGCCTTATTGGGATATTGCAACACAGTTCGCACCTCAAAAGGGGCAACTCCCTATATGCTAGTTTATGGTAATGAGGTTGTTATTCCTGCCGAAGTTGAGATTCCATCTCTAAGAATTATACAAGAAGCTAAGCTCAACAACGCAGAATGGGTAAAGAGCCGTTATGAGCAACTAGCCCTCATAGACGAAAAGAGAATGAATGCAGTCTGTCATGGTCAACTCTATCAGAACAGAATGACCCGAGCCTTCAACAAGAGAGTCAAGCCTAGACACTTCACACCGGGCAGCTAGTGCTGAAGAAGATCTTTCCACATCAAGACGAAGCTAAAGGGAAGTTCTCTCCCAAATTGCAAGGTCCGTACATGGTTCATCGGGTACTGACAGGAGGAGCACTTATACTCGCAGAAATGGACGGAGAAGTCTGGCCAAAGCCAATCAATAGATGCAGTCAAATGCTACTATGTGTAATATTTATGCTTCCTCAATGATGTAAATTGAACTACGCCTGACCTGATTCCCGTTTAAGAGGGGATACGTAGGCAGCCCTATGGGTTTGATCACAATTCAATAAAAAATTCATTTTTCCCCGCAATTGGAAACTGGGGCAGAATTTTGAGGAGGACCCTCAAAATTCTAAAGCAAGTTCATCCAATCGCCGCAGGGTCAACAACCAGAAGCATTCATCCGTCCAACTAGGGCAGAATTTTGAGGAGGACCCTCAAAATTCTGAAGGAAGTTCAACCAATCGCCACATGAGTAACGGTCAGAGACATTCACCCATCAAACTGGGGCAGAATTTTGAGGAGGACCCTTAAAATTCCGTAGCAGGAGAGGTTGCAATGTCCCAAGCCGTTTCACGGTCGTCGATTCATCCCAAAATTATTTTTTAATTATGCATTATGCTTTTACAAAATCATGCATGTTTGTTTTTGAAACAGCTTTGTTTAGCAACGCTACCCCAACAATATAGACAGTATCATCAGATCGAGCCCAGCAAGTCAAGAAAATCCAGCGGGGATACGAACTAACCCCCCTCCATTTATAGAACTCACGATCTTTCTTTGGTTGCAGGCACCAAGGTTGCAAAATCCGTAAACGAACTGTCCGCCCAGGGGACAAACGTTGTCCAAAATATGACTCTCAAAACTGATACACTTGCCGACGTTCGCACATGCCTCAATGCTCCGTAGTCACAATGCTATCAATAATCACAATGCCGCAATTCATCACCAGCTAAGAATTCCTACTGTCATTTTATTTCTTGCATAAGGCTACCTTTCTTCCTTCCGAGGTTAAGCTCTACCTCCATCTACATTTTGCATAAGGCTACCTTTCTGCCTTCTGAGGTTAAGCCCTACCTCCATCTACATTTTGCATAAGGCTACCTTTCTGCCTTCCGAGACTAAACATTGTCTCCATCTGCATCTACATTTTGCATAAGACTACCTATCTACCTTCCGAGACTAAACGATGTCTCCATCTGCATTTGCATATTTGCATAAGGCTACCATTCTGCCTTCCGAGGTTAAGCTCTACCTCCATCTACATCATTGCATAAGGCTACCATTCTGCCTTCCGAGACTAAATGTTGTCTCCATCTGCATTTGCATCTTTGCATAAGGCTACTATTCTGTCTTCCAAGACTAAGTGCTGTCTCCATATGCATTTGCATCTTTGTATAAGGCTACTACTCTGCCTTCCGAGACTAAGCGCTGTCTCCATCTGCATTTGCATCTTTGCATAAGGCTACCATTCTGCCTTCCGAGGCTAAGCTCTGCCTCAAATTTACCTTTCGAGACTAACCGTTGTCTCAAGCACTATTTAATTCGCTTTCCTTTCGGGCTAAGCTCTGCCCTTTTATTCGAAAGACTACGCTCTGTCTCGTCAGCATCATTCTATTGCATCTGCATGGGCTGAAATATCACCAACTCATCCAAAGGCGTCATCGTTCGGAGGCGCCATTTTCATGGCCCGAGAACACCATGCCATGGCCTTAGGATCTCTTTCAACCTCTGCATATCATTATTCAAAGGCATCATGGTTCGGAGGCACCATCCTCATGGCCCGAGAACATCATTTTCATGGCCTACAAATCCTGCATCAAGCAATTCATAGCCCATGACGTCATGGTCTGAGGACGCCATCCTTAACCGTCCGAAGATATCATTCATGGTCCAACGGGAATTTGTATCATGTTTAAATTACGCACAATATATGCTTGTATTATTTATTTACAGGTAATCTGGCGAGCAAACCACCATCCCGACAGGAGCGGTCCTGCTCCAGTTCTCCTAACAACCCCGTAAGTCGTTTGTGCACCTAACCCTATACTTTGCGTCTGTTCTTGTAAAACTTCATCGGTATACTTCACTGATGACTCCTGAACTACATACGGCCTAATTCCTGTAAAATCAAGGATATGTAGGAAATTTAGAAACCAGTGTGCGGCCTAAATCTTTTCAAACCGCCTCGCTCGGTCAAAATTGGCCATCATGTCTTTACCCGATAACTCTTTCATCCCCGGGTAAAGAGGGGCAGCTGTTGATACCCAATTTTTTCTCAAATTATTTTTAACTTGCATATATACCTTCAAAATCAGTCTTTCATAGCAATTGGTATTTTTATATAATTTTCCTATATTTTTATTAATTTATTTTTAATTTATCCTGTATTTTATTTCTAATAATAAATTACAAAATCGCATTACAAATGATTTCAAAAGAATTTCTTGATTTAATGTATTATTTCTGGTCCTATTAAGACCAAATTATTTCACAATTAGTCAAATTGGCACTCTTTGGCTATAATTGCAATAACTTTGCAATTATATCCTAATCATATGTTTTATACTATTTTTATCCAATAATTAGTCGTTTGCATTTTTTAATACTTATTAATCATTGTAATTTAATTTACTAAGCATCAATTTCATTTTTTACAATTGCCAGCTATTTTGTAAATTATTTTAGTTAATTTTAATTGGGTATTTAATAGTTAGCCACTCTCTATTTAAATTCTACCCTAAATCCAACCGGACCCCTAACCCAATTTAATAACCCACAGACCCAAGCCCAATGCACCATACCACCCGACCCAATCCCTCACTCCATCTGAACCGTTGATTAATTTCTATCAACAGTCCAAATCCTCCTTACCATAATTAAACCCTAAGACTACCCCATTTCCCCTCTTTCATTCACTCAGTCGTCTCTCTCAACTCTCTCATCTCTCTCTCTCTAAAATTCTCCATTTGCTGGGCCCATTTCCTCCCTTCTCCGGCCGTGTCCCTTCCGAAATCCATGGTGGTCTCGCCACCTACCAGCCTTATGGCTCCCCCTTGAACGTGTGTCATTGTTTTGAGGCATTCAAGTGAACCAAAGGTGGTTCACTCACCTCACATGGATTCTCATGCCATTTTTCGGCCATCCATGGCCGTTCGAGTAAGATTTTTACAGCTTTCCGGTTAATACCGGTGATTTTGAGTTACTTCTCCTTCTCTCTGGGTTCTCTTTGAAACCCTAACTACTAAACTCTCGATTTTCTTAGATCTGTGATAGATCTGGGTATATCCAGAGGTATCTTGCTATTTTCCCTTAAAGGTTTTCCGATTTTCTCAAAGCGACTCTTCATCTTCGAACTAGGGTTCTTAAACACCTTTTCAAAAACGCTTCTTTCTTTTGATTTTTGTAATAATCTGTGAGTCTCTATTTTTAAAACGTTTGTTTAAGCTTTCTCCTCTATTCGAGTTATTCTGTTGAAAACCCTAATTTCTTTAGTTCTAATCCTAGGATTCTGAGTTGTTTCTAATGATATGTTGTATTAAGTGTACCGTTTTCTCATGAATACTATGATTCTGTAATTTTTACCCTATGTTTGCTTGTTAGGTTTTCTGATTGCAATTATTCCTGCCTATTATGTGATTCACTCGATTGTTGTTCATTAATGTTGCTGAATCTTCACCTCTCCTGCCTGTATTATATTTATTCTATTAATTTAAGACCATGCTCTATGTGAATCCCTGATTCATGTGATTTTGCCCTATGTTTGCTTGTTAGGGTTTCTGATCTTCGTCTATTTGTGAGTTTATTCTGTTTGTTCTCATAAGCTTGTTCCAATTCCTCCTAAATCAGTATCGTTTTCTATTTGTGAATCCCTGAATTTCTATGATTGATACTTCATTGACTTTGCATAATGTTGGCTGCCTGATTTCGAGTATTTTCTTACTGTGTGATATTTTCCTAAATTGATAATGATTTCCTGTGATTAGAACCTCATTCGAGGACTCTCTTACTAATTTCCATAATTAAACTTGCCATGCCTTATTTTTTGTGAATAAACCTGTTGTCAAATTAATTCTTATATACTTTCCTTAATTGGTATATTCTGTACTTAGACTCAATCATATGCTCTATACTTTTACTACCCCTTATATGGTAAAATCAATCTTTCTCAACTGATTTTCTTTCCTTGATTATCCCTGTTGGTATCCGTTTGAGCTGTGACTCCTTGATTAAAGGGAGTACTTGTACTAATTGGATTCTAATTGTGATTACCTCCATAATTATGCTAAACCTTATTTGTTACCTTATTTTCTGCCTATTTTCAAAACTATATATACTCTACTCTCTCATTAGCACAAGACACGAACAACACTGTTCAACTCTCTCTCTCTCACACAACTAAAACTTGCTACTCTCTCTATTCTCTCTTCTATTTGCTACTGCTCTAAGTTAGCCGGCTGCAAGCCAAGGCTAACTACTGTGTATCTCCTATCTTCTGCTTTGTGTTACTGATTTCTTCATTTCACTGGTATGTTCTAATTCATATTTCAGTTCTTAAACCAACATGTTTCTATTACTGCTACAGTTCATTGTGTTTCTAATTTGCTTTTACTTACTATTCTGTTGTTCAACATGTAACTAGGATCTTGGATTCCATTTAGCATGTCTTTGTGTACTCCAAATCTGTCTTTATGTGAATCTCCATGCTTATGTTTGATACATTATATTACAGCATCTTCTATTGTCATAAACTGGTTGGTACTGCCATGTTAGTTTCATCATATACCCTGCTGATCCTCTGAACCCTTAGAATCTCTGATTGTTTATGCATGCTCCTACCTGTTACATGTTCAGTACTCTGCACCTATGTGTCCCTCAAACCCCTTTCCCAAAAGGAAAGAGTTGTCTCAACCGAATGTCATAAGCCCGATCTCCGCGAGGAAAGAGGGGGCACAACAATGGCGAAACCTGATTTCGCAAGAAAATGGGGACGCAGCAACGACACTCAGAGTGCTCATGATCGGTAGAGAAAACTTAGGCAAATTTATAGGAAACGTAGCGGAAAGGATTCCAACAATAGGAGAAATCATAACCTTAGATCATTCCAAATCTTGTCTATAACCTATTCATAGTTAGTTATTAATTATTGCATTTTCATTACGTGATATTGTGATGACCCAAAGGATCATCTTGTAATGTAAACCTTTGTTTGCACGTTCGTTAGCCTTAAAACCTTATTTTTACTCACATCGATTTTCGTGCGCAGTCCGAGCGTGAATCCGGAAAGCCGTTATGTGAAAATACATGAAATAATAGTTTTTGGGATTTAAAAAGGATTTTCTTTAGTTGACTTTGGTCAACATTTTGAGTAAACGGATCTAAATCCGTGTTCTGACAGTTCTGAAGGGTCCGTAGTAAAATATGGGACTTGGGCATATGCCCGGAATCGAATTCTGAGGTCCCTAGCTCGAGAAATGAATTTTTTGATGAAAATTGTAAGACTGAAATTCTAAGGATTTAAAGAAATTGATTAATGTTTGATCTCATTGGTATCGGGCCCGTATTATGGTTCTGGAGCCCGATACAGGTTTAATATAATGTATAAGTCATGTTTGTAAAGTTTGGTAGAAATCGGAGTTGATTTGACGTGATTTGAACGTCCGGTTGTGAAGATAGTAATTTTTAGATGTTCTTGAGGAATTCATCAGTTTTGGTGCTAAATTAATAGTTTTAAGTGTTATTGTTGTGATCTGATCGCACGAGTAAGTCTGTATGATGTCTTAAAACTTGCGTGCATGTTTGGTTTGGAACCCCAAGGGCTCGGTTGAGTTTCGGATAGGCTACAGAGTGATTTTGGAACTTAGAGATTTGTTGGTGTATCTGCTGTCTGTTGTAGGCCTCTGATCTCGCAATTGCAAGATCAGGATTTGCTAATGTGAACAAAGTAGGCATGGAAATTGCAAGGATTTTATCGCAATTGCGAAGGAAGCCTGGTCTAGCAGTTCTCGCATTTCCGATTATCTCTTCGCAATTGCGATGGGGTTCTGGGGAAGGGCATGTTCCCAAATGCGAACTTTTGCCCGCAATTGCGATGGACCAATGTTCGCAAATGAGACATATTCTTTGCATTTGCGAAGGCAGCGGAAATATGAAGTTTCTCGCATTTACGAGCTTCTCAATTGCGAAGCTCAGGCCGCAAATGCGACATCCGCAACTGATAACTTTGGACTTAGACGGGATTGTTCATTCACTCTTCAATTTTTCGAACCCTAAATCTCAAGAGGCAATTTTCCAAAGATCGAAACTTCTCCAAATCATAGGTAAGTGATTCCTAACTATTTTCGTTCAATCTTTTATATCTTTTAACAAGATTTCAACCTAGAACCCAAGATTTTCATGGCAGAATTAGGGAATTTTGGGTAGAACTTAGGAATTTTGAAATTTGAGGATTTATACCTCGAATTGAGGTCGGATTCCAAAAACCAATTGTATATCCGGGCTCGGGGGAGAATGGATAATCGTATTTTGGTTCGAACCTCGAGTTTGGACCAAGCGGGCCTGGGGTCGGTTTTTTACTTTTGTTGGGAAAACTTAGAAAAACTATAATTATGCATTAAAGTTGATTCCTTTAGCGATAATTGATGATATTAAACTAATTATGACTAGATACGAGTGGGTTGGAGGTGAATTCAAAAGGGAAAGTGGTACTTGAGCAGTGAGTGGCCTGCGAAATCGAGGTAAGTGTTGTGGCTAACCTCAGCTTGAGGGAATAGGTATTGTGTGATTATTTGCTACGTGTTTTGTTGTTGAATACGATGTATAGGTGAGATGACGAGCATTTATGCGTTGTGGTCGGGTCATAGCATGCGAGTGAAATTCCATTTTTTCAAATTTGTAATCCGAAATCCTATTATCCATGCTTATTATTGTTGTTGAAATGTTGGGAGACTTATATTCGGTTTCACCGAGGTTTGATAAATTTGTGAACATTGATTCAAAGTTGTGATTTAGATTGTGACATTAAACATTGATAAATGTTGGTTTTTATGTGACACTCCTATCTATCCGTTGTTATTGATTCTGTGACTTGTGAGAAGGAGTGTAAAGCATGAAGGGTGATGCCATGCATGATTTATTTATATTGTGAGGAAGAGTGTAAAGTACGAAGGGTGATGTCGTGCCATGATATGTGAGTATTAATAAACGAAGGATGATGTCGTGCCATGATATGAGAGTGATAAAACACGAAGGGTGATGCCATGTATATTATGTGAGGTTTAAAAGTACGAAGGGCAATGCCATGCCGTTCTATTTATACATTAGTGAGGTTGAGGGTAAAAGCACGAAGGGTGATGCCGTGCAGTTTTCCTTTATTGTCTTAATTGCCTAACCTAATGGAGGATTTCTGTTTCAATCGTGCCTTTTTATTGTTTATCATTCCTTATATGGTGATTCCCCGTTTCATGTCCCCAGTCCCATTATGCCTGCTTTATTTCTTTGTTTACCGTTGTTGCCATTAGCATGATTATACTGTTCAGGTTCATGTGGTGTCTTTTCCTAGCCTCGTCATTACTTCATCGAGGTTAGGCTCGACACTTACCAGTACATGGGGTTAATTGTACTGATGCTGCACTCTGCACTTTCTATGCAGATCCAGGTACCAGTCCGAGCTGATTCGGAGTTAGCAGTTGACTTCACCGCAGGAGATCCGGTGTAGATCTGCCGGCGTCCACAGATTCCTGGAGTCTCTTCCTTATGTCTATTTACTGTCTTATTTAGTTCACAAACAGTTATACATTTTCTTTTAGCCAAATACTTATATTAAATTCTTAGTAGTCCGTGAGTTGTGACACCAGATCATGGGTGGTTAAACATGTTGGTATTATTGCGCAGTATTATTTTCGAACTTTATTTCTTATTCTGATATTATGTGTTGGATGGCAGTGGATCCCGTAAAGTTTTAGACATGTTTAGGTTGTGAATCTCTAATGTTGGCTTGCCTAGCAAGTGAATCGTTAGGCGCCATCACAATCCCAACGGTGGGGAATTCGGGGCCGTGACAGATATTTAGTTAGTTAACATCCAATTTGTTATTCAATATTTCTGAAGATTGATTGTGTAAATTCGTGCGAGTCTAGTAGATGTGATTAATAGGTTAATTCCCTGTGGGATTCGACTCCGGACTTATTAACCGAAATATATTTGCAACGATCGCTTAGTCCTTTTTATAAGGCATAGTTGGGCGTGATCACATAAGTGTGTATGCGGACCTTACCCCTAGGATAGAGAAGTTATTTCCAATAGAACCTCGACATAAAAAATAACTGTATGATTTGTAATATTCTCACGTGATTTATAAACGTGTAAATTTATCTCTAATTTTTAAAAAGCAAAACAAACGCCTGTCGTCCATAGTCTATATGAACGAAATTAAATATTTTTATTGTTCGTGTACGATATGTTATTATTGACATAAGGGAGTGATGGAACTGCGTACCTATAGGTGTTCAAAGAAAATCGATGAGCCGCACCAAATCGATAATTCGAGTCAAACCGAAAACAATCCGGTGTGATTTGGTATTGAAAAAACACCCGACCATAATTGGTTTGATTTGGTTTTAACTGAAAAAAGTCAAGTCGAAAACAAACCACCCAGACATTACATTTATACAATTTTTAAAAATATTATACATATAAATATTTAATATAATGTAAATTATAAATATCTTTTAAACTTTTTCACAATTTTATCTTTTAATGTATTATTTCAAGTTGGATTTAACATTCTTGAATGATCCAATAAGTTTTATAGCTCATAAATGTAGTAACTTAAATGAAATTCAAATCAATACTAATACTAACAAAATAATTTCAGTTCAACGCTAGAAATGACAATAGTGTTGGATATCTATTTTTAGTGTTGTATTGGTTTATAATTAAAATGAAAAACTTAGTTTATTTCTTTCTATAGTGTTTAGTCATCTATACTATATTAAAAGTACGAATGCCCTTAGCGAAATATTGTTTGCCTTTTTTAGCCCTTTAAGAGTATATTTTATGTTGGACAGAGTAGTAATTTTAGTTATTTTCCTAATATGTAGGAATAGTCATTAATTATTTTTCTAATATTTAGGTACAATCATTAATTAATAGCCTATTATTTATGACTTTGATATGCAAAATCATATAATTATCTTTTTGTTGTAAAAAAATTTGTTTGAGAGTCCTTGATTTAGGACGAGCTTTTTTTGTTTTTTGTTAAAAAAAAATTTAGGTTTAGTATTGTTTATTTCCTTTTTCTTTCCTTTTTCTTTTTCTTTTCTTTTTTCAAAACTCCTTTTCTTCGTATAATTTATGTAAACTGATTATACAATGAGCTATAATAATTTATTCTTTCTCTAATCTGCTGGAAATAATTAATATAATATTTATTATTAATTAAAAATAAATAAATTGCATTTTATTTTTGAAAAAACTTATTATTTTCTATAAATTTGTTAATCTTGTTTGAGTCTTCTAAAATGAACAAGGGAATAAATTTTTTTAAAAAAAAATTAATTCTTAAGTTTTGAAGGATTATATGTGACTACTGAAATTGAAAAGAAGCATGATAACTTATGAATTTAAATCGATTAAATTAAAAATTAAAATAAATTTTTAGTTGAATATATTGATTGATGATTGAGAACTTGTATGAAGATTCATCATTTTAGGAAAAATTAACTTTTTTTTTATCACTCGAACATAATATTTTGATATATTATTTATATAATATTTTAAAAAATTTTCTTATTGAGATAGTGTACACGCGCAAAGCGCGTATCATAAGATTAGTGTAATTAATAGTACTTATTAGATGTACTTATTTTATCATAACTTATATAGTACTTTTAGATTATGTTCATTCTTATTATTGCTTATTAATTAATAATATTTATTTTATGCAATTTTATTATCTTTGTTATTGAATATTTTAGAACGATTCAATGACTCATCTCATATTATTATGTTATTTTCTTGAAAAATATATTATATAGTTGTATCCTATTAGGATTAAAAAATATTTGGAGCATAATTTTAATATTTTGTGCTATGAAGACTTTATCGAAAAAATTTGAAAACCCGAAAAAACCCAAAATATTCGAGAAAAATCAAGATTAAAAATTTCGAATTTATTTGTTTGATTTGGTTTATAAATTTAAAAACTCAATACCATTGATTTTGTTTGATAATTAAAAATTCGAACCAACCCTACCTATCTACCCTCTATTTGTACCTAAGCATGGAAGAGTACCTAAAAAGGGAACGCAAGAGACAAGGTTGAGAAGGGCGAGTTGGTGTTGCACCGACACGGTGGAAAATTACAAATTGAACTCAAAATTTATTTTATGTATTTCTAGCGAGTATCAATTGAGTGTTCTAAGTAAATTGCTCCAAAATTTTCAATCATATGATTAAATTCACACACAACCAAGTGTGCAGAAATTTTTTGACAAAAAAGGACTAAATAGCAATGCTAATTTTCTTTGTTTGCC
>ML386340.1:627-22752 GCA_005239525.1 Nicotiana knightiana | reverse complement strand
GGGGGGGGGGGGGGGGGGGGGGGGGTTTAAGTAGTAGGATCTCTGACTTTAGTCTTTGTGACCATCAAGCTGATATAGCGTATTCAATATTTACTACTTGTATTTCATCGTAAAAAACAGAAGCAAAATGCATCTTAGGTATCATAACATCACAACTTGCTGCTCCCTCCATCCAAATTCATACTTTTTTTTCATGTTAAAACAACCTAAAATACTTAACACCACGTGTAACTTGTACAACTTTCAACATTTCAAACTGAGAAAAAAACATAAAGTACGTTCGAAAAAAATTATTTACATACCTAAACTTTACGAGTAACCTAAAACCCTATTATTTTTTGTTTAAAATAAAACTACTATCTCCTTGTTAGACCCCAAAAACAGTTATGAGTTGAGCAGTGAAATATACAATTCTATGAATCTATACACTTAAAAAAATTCTCTCTCTAGAAATCCTTTTCTCTCAAGCAACGGCTACTTCCTTTTGCTAAGTCTAGCGAGTACGACCCACGCTCCACCAGATGGAGCCGCCAGGAGGCTTCCCACCAGCGCGTACGGCGGCACAACCCCCTAACAGGCGAATCTTCCATCAGAGAGGAGCCTAGACAAGGGAAACCTACATATGCAAACACCATCTCTGCTCCATCTTCATCTTCTCAGATCCCCATCCCAAATCCAAATCTGCTAGAGAAAGAAAAAAGCATAGCAAGACACACGACTCATAACGGCATGCCGACATTGATATTCAAAGCAAAAGATTATTATGGCATAATGGCGGACTCATGCAAGTATACAATTGCAGGAAGATTTCTCCGTCCCCGTCCCTAAATTGACCGGATTAGGTCACATTTTAAAGAGATTGTCCCTCTTAAAGGGACGACCAGAATTGGGGTGTATGATAATCACAATGTCTTCATCGACCTTTTCAATGAAGAAGACTGGAAAGCAGTTTGGTTAAGACGAGTAATTGAGATCGACGGAATGCAAATGTGGCTCCAAAAGTGGTCGCCGGATTTCAAACCAGAGGAGGATCTGCCAATCGCTCCGGTGTGGGTTTGTCTGTCGGTGCTCCCCTTCCATATGCATGATTGGCACTACATACAAGAACTGTTAAGCGCTGTAGGTACGCCCCTTGCTCTTGACGCTGCTACAATGGGTAGAACTAGGCCAAGTATGGCCAAAATTAGAGTGGAAATGGACCTCTTGAAACCACTGCCACAAAGTGTATTCGTGAGACAGGAATTCGACGAGTCCCCATTAAAGGGATATACTCAAAAATTGGAATACGAAGGTGTTCCGAAGTACTGCAAACACTGTCGAAAATTGGGACACTACATTGAGAATTGCAGGGCTCTTGAAAAGAAAAAGGCCAGTCAAACTAAGGATGAGGGAGTTGGAGACGACACCACAATGAATGATGAGGATACTCGGACTAGAAACAAGAAAACTGTTAATGGTAATGTTGATAAGGAAGACAATGTCAATATCAATGTTGATGCTCCAACTATGGTTGCTGAAAAAACACAACAGAAGGATGACAATTTGAAGAACATTTCTTCAAAAGAGGAAAGAGGCACGAAAAAAAGATCTAAGAAGAAGAAAACCAAGAAGATGCCTAAGAAGAAAAGTAAGGTAAATTTCAAATCTGCTCACAACAACTCCAACCAGAATGCTATATCTCCATCACTGAGCAAACAAAACGACCAATCTATAGTGGAGATAAGGGACAACTTACTCGGATAGGAAAACATTGTGGTGCAAAGTGAAGACAATGTCGTGCAAGATGATGAAATGCAGTCCAGTTCCAATGTAATGTCGAGGGAGAAAAGGCAAGGGAAGGAGGAAACTACTAACACACAGAAACGTGAAGAAACAAGGGAGACGAAAAAGACAATAACAGAGAAGAGGAATAAAACAGGGCAAATTCCAGAGATACATATACCTCAACAGTTCCAACAGAAATAAGAAACTTGCCTGGCATAAATTTGATTGTTCACTTGAATTGCAAAGAAAGGGATCATGAAACATCTGAAAACAACATTAACAATAACAAAGAGAATTCCACTGGAGGAAGCGACACAAAAATGAATAAATAGAGGAAGTATCAGAAAGTCGAGAAGTTGAAAATCAACACATTGTCAAAAGAGGTAGAAGTGAAACAAGAAAGAGTAGCAAAAGAATTCATAGAAACAGAACTCATTCTTCACAAAGAAGGACACAAAGAGAGGATGCCCTGGATTGTTCCCATGATTAGTGCAATTTCTGGAATATAAGGAGGGTAAGGTCTAAAAAAGCCATTCATAGGCTTCAAAAATTAATTGACATCAACAACACTCACTTTGTAGCTATCTTTGAGCCTTTTATCTCCAAAGAAAATGTGGATGGTTACAGGAGATTCTTAGGTTTTCAACATTGCCACTCGAATGGTAATGGACAAATTTGGTGTTTCTGGAACTCTTTCAACAACAAGAAGATCTTTTCAGATAGTGATCAACACATTTCCATTATGTTGGAAAAGGCTATTTGCAATAAGGACATTCTAACTACGGCTGTTTATGTTAAGTGTAACTCAGAAGATAGAAAGCTATTTTGGTTAGCCTTGCAAGATGATAGTAATCTGGTGGATGTTCCTTGGTGCATAGGGAGAGACTTTAATGCAATCCTCGACCCAAATGAAAAATTGGGGGGCAAACCTCATAGAATTTACAAAAGCATAGACTTTCAGAAATGTAGGATAGTTATTGAGTTATTGATATTGGCTTCTCGGGGCCTAAATTTACTTGGTGCAACAACAGGGGACCAAGGAGAAGAATTTGGAAGAGGTTGGATAGAGTCTTCGTGAATGATTTGTGGGACAATCTCTTTCAAAGATGCTCTATTAGGCACATGGCTAGGACTAGTTCTGACCATAGGCCTTTACTCATGAAAAATCTAAATGTGAATCTCAACTACATTAAATATTTCAGATTTCTAAACTATTGGTTAAAGCTGCTAGGTTTCTATGATATGGTTAAAGAAAGTTTGAACTCAGAGGTTTCAGGGAACCCCATGTGAATTTTGAAATCAAAGTTGAAGGCCCTCAATAGAAAACTAACCCAATGGTCCAGAGAAGACATTGGAGACATTAATGAGGCTGCAAAAACAACTGGGAAAAGAAACTACAACATTTAGAAGATAGAGATATTGAGGACAATACAGAAGAGAGCAGAGAAGAAGTAAACAGAGCCCATGCAGAATACATTAGATGGTTAAGCATCCAGGACTCTCTTCTCAAGAAGAAATTTAGAATAAAATGGTTTGAAGATGGCAACAAAAACTCCAGGTATTTTCACTGCACTCTCAGGGAAAAAAGGCGGAAGCAACAGGTAAACAAAATCAAAAATCACAAAGTGAAATGGATCATGGGTGACACAAAATTTTCAAAGGATGTAGTCAAGCACTTCAATGCACAGTTCAACCTTCCTACTCCTCACCTCAATCCTTCTATTCTGGAATATATTCCTAATTGTGTCACGGAGCAGGACAATGTAATCTATGTAAAATGCCAGATGATGATGAGATAAAAAATGCAGTTCTTTCTCTAAGTGCAGATAGCACAGCTGGCCCAGATGGATACAATGGTGCTTTTTTCCACAATTGTTGGGAAATTATCAGAAAGGAGGTCACTGCTTTTGTGCTGGAAGTCTTCAAAGGGAAAGGTTTGACTAAATTTTTCTCACACACCTGTTTAGTTTTGATTCCCAAAGTTGATTCCCCCTCTAATTTTTCTGAATTTAGACCAATTAGTTTAACTAATTTTTCCAACAAAATTATTTCTAAAATTATGTCTTTAAGGCTTAATCCTTTATTTCATAAATTAGTCTCCCCTAATCAAAGTGGCTTTGTGAATGATAGACTTATTTATGATAATGTTCTTTTAGCTCAAGAGATTATTCATAATATCTCTGACAGAAATAAGGGAGGGAATGTTGTCATTAAGCTCGATATGGCTAAGGCTTATGATAGAATATCTTGGCCCTTTCTATACTCTATATTAGGCAAATTTGGGTTCTCCAATCAGTGGATAGGTATAGTGCAAAATCTGATTTCTAATGTGTGGTACTCCATCATCATTAATGGTTGTAGGCATGGCTTTTTCTCATCTTCTCAAGGTCTTAAACAAGGCGACCCCCTATCTCCCTCTCTTTTTATTATAGATGTTGAGGTTCTCTCCAGGTCTCTTAACAACTTGCATAATCACCCGAATTTTACCCTTTTTGCTATGCATGATAAGGTTCCAAAAGTTAACCATTTGGCCTATGCATATGATATTGTAATTTTCTGTAGTAGTACTTCTAAATATATTAAGCTTGTTATGAATCAAATTGTCAATTATGAGGATAGCTCTGGTCAACTAGTTAACAGATACAAAAAAATTTTCCTTACTGCTCCTAAGACTTATGCAAACAGGATTAATAGAATTAGACAGTGCTCAGGCTTTATGGATAAGGATTTTTCCCTAAACTACCTTGGTTTTCCTCTATATGTGGGTATAAAAAGAGCGGAATATTTTGACATCTTGCTTAGTAAAATTGTGAAAAGTCTTAATGGGTGGCAAGGCAAACTTTTGTCATATGGTGGTAAGGTTGTGCTGATAAAATGTGTCCTTCAATCATTACCTATTTATACTTTTTCTACTATGTCCCCCCAAGGTTACTTTTAAACTTATTGAAAAATACTTTGCTAACTTTTTTGGGGGCAACTCAAGTGAGCACAGGAGGTACCATTGGAGCTCTTGGAACAACCTCTCTTTTCCTACGGAGGAGGGGGGTATTGGAGTTCGTAAAATGGAAATAATCAGTGATATGCTTGCGATGAAGAGATGGTGGAGTATAAGGTCCACATCATCCCTCTGGGCAACATATGTTAGGCATAAATATTGTATTAAATCTCACTTGGTCTCAAAACAATGGGCAGCAGGGAACTCACATGCATGGAAACATGTTCTGAAAGTTAGAAGCAGTGCAGAGAACCACATGATTTGGCAGGTAAAATCAGGTACATGTAGTTTTTGGTGGGACAATTGGAACTTAAAAGTTCATCTTGAAAGTTTAGTAAACACTACCAGAAAGAGCTACAAAACTCAGGTAAGTGAATTTATCACTGAAGGAAGGTGGGATGTTTATAAACTGAAAAATGTCCTTCCGGAGCACTTGGTTGACCACATCCTCAGCTTAGACATTGGAACTCAAGACATAGAGGATAAGGTTTATTGGGACCTTATGGATAATGGCAAGTACTCCAACAAAACAAATTGGAATCTGGTAAGGCAATCTAGACCAAGGCAGCAGCACATTGGAAAATTTTGGAACACTTGCATTCCTTTCAATATGGCTTTTCTTGTCTGGAGGCCTTGGAAAGGTAAACTCCCTTTTGACGAAGTTATTTCTAGGTTCAGGAGACAAATTGTTTCTAGGTGTAACTGTTGTGAGAACCCCTCCTATGAAAACATGCATCATGTATTTATAGAAGGACAGGAAGCCAGTTATGATTGAAAACTTTTTGGCTCTCAACTTGGTATTACCTATCACCCCCATCCTATTAGAAACATGTTACATACCTGGTGGAATTCAAAAGCCTCTAATGATGTACATAATCTAATTTTAACAATTACCCCTATTGTTATATGTTAGGTGTTGTGGAAGGAAACTTGTGCCTGCAGGTACGAGGATCAGAAAAAATTCAACCTGTACAAATTGCAACAACATATTGGTTGGAATGTGGACTCTTCCATCAACAAGGACTACCAAAATATCAAGCTTAGGATGCCTTGGAACAACCTATGAGACATTTTGCAAAGGATGCACCTAAACAAAGTTTCATTCTATTCCAATGGCAAAAATCGGAATTGAGCACTCTCAAATTAAACACTGATGGAAGCTTCAACAAAAGGGATATGAATGCTGGAGTGGGGGAAGCTCTAAGAAGGGATAATGGGGATCTGATTATGGCTTTTTCCTTTCCGTATAGTCGTATCAACCACAACCTTGCCGAGGCCTATGCGGCACTCTTTGGAATGACTTGGTGTATCCAAAATGGGTACACATCTTTCACTTTAGAGATGGACTCCTGTTCAGTTGTGGATATGTTAAAAGGGGAAAAAGAAACAAACTGCAGGATGGCTAAGATCACTGAAAAGACAACTCGAATGAGGAACACTACAAACGTTCGAGTCAACCACTGTTACAGAGAAGCAAACCAGCAAGCGGATTGCTTAGCAAAATCGGGAAACAAGGCCCAAAATGATGTTTCTTTCTTCTCCAGCCAACAACTTCCTAAAGAAGCGAAGGGCCCTTTTCTTTTGGACAAAAATCAAGTTCCAAGTATAAGAGCCAAATATGACAAAGCTAACTTTTTTGTAAGCTAGGAGATTTTTGTGGCCTTATGTTAGGGAAGGTGAACTGTATCTATCATCACCTTACTATTCTTTTGAAGGGTAACCTTTACCCTTGTGTTGTAACATTGAAAAACTTCTTTTGATTAAAACACCTCCATCCGATCGTAAAGTTTAAAAAAATAAAAGTTGAGCAGTGAAATATAGTAGCTCCACGTCACAAAATCTTCGAAATTCTTTATTTTTTTTAAATAGTCCCTATTCTATTTTCCTGTTCACCCCCACCCTACCTCTTTCTCCTCCTTCACAAAACAAAATGTCTTTCACAACCCCTGTGGGCCTGCCCACTATTTTTATAAATTGTTTCACATTTTTTAAATTTTAATTTTAATAAAAAATACAAAATATATATCGATAGAAAACTTATGCAAAGCTTAATAACTTCTGATATTGTTTTAATAGATTACCATAAATACACAAATAATGATGACGATGTTTCATTCATTAAAAGTTAATACTAAAAAAAAACTACTCAGAAATATTTTTAATGTGCTCATGGCATATCCAACATCAATAAATCATCTTCATCAAGCACATTTGAATCCTCTTTAAAACAAAGATATCTTAACATCTTCATTTTCATCTAAATTTATAATTATATGCAGTATCAATTAGTTAAATATTAAAACATAACTAAAATTTAAGAACAAAAAATATTTATATTCACATAAAAAATATTACTTGTTTGGGACTGGGCTACTCTTCTTGTTATTTTTGGTTTCTTATATTTTTATTATTTTTAATTGAATACGTTATTTAACCCACAAGCCGACCCAGCACAGGGGCGGCTCAAAGCACATACGGGGTCTAAAGCCTTAATTTAATATGAGGCCTCAATTTTTAAATGAAAGTTATAAGATATATTTTTATTTGAAGTCTATTCTTCTAACTTTTTGAGATACAAAGTTGTTAATAATTTTTTTATAATCGATTTTCTCTAATAGTTCATGTTCAATTGATAATATAACCAACTCATTTAATCTTTCTTGAGATACTGTTGATCTTCGATAAGATTTACAGAGCAATTGAAGTATAGAACTATTGAAAACTTAAAAGTATTGTTGAACACTTGAACTAGTGAAATCTTTGAGAAAAAATGTGAGTAATGAAATCTATGAGAAAGAAAGTGAGTAAGAATATAAAAGAGAAAGACATAAAATATGTAGGATTTTCTGAAATATGAAGAGATTAGAACAAAGAAAGATTGACTTGGATAAATTAAGGAAGAGAAAGCAAAAATTTTAATGGAGTAAAAAGTGGAAAACTCAAACGTTGAGAAAACTATTCATCTACCCATTTTTAAGTAAGCCTAAACTATTATCTCATTTGTATATCAAAAAAGTTTTTTTTCCTTTTATAGTAAACCTCTATCTTTGTATTAAAGTGTTATGAAACATTATATTATGGTGGATGTCCATAACTCCTAAATGAATAGCACTCACTACTCTTCTTCATTAACCTCCCACTACTTCTTACCATTATGATTGTAACTCTCATACCCCCGTAACTTCCCCATGATCTTCCTCCAAGAATCTCTAATGTTTAGTGTCATGCTTATGACATTCTTTTGTACACCTCCATATAATATTATAAATAGAGGATGAAGTGATATTGTACACACTTGGAAAACACTTGATGAAATAATATAGTTCTTTCTTCCTCTCCACATTTTTTGTCTATTTTCTTGTTTTATAATATTACTTTGAGCTTAGTTTCTTAACATAAAGTACTTAATATTATTTATTAAATACTTATGAACTTATAAATGACTTTTTCGGACAAGTTTAATAGGTATTTTATGCGCTTTCTCTTTCAAATTCGTTTAACTATTGACAATTTAAAACTTCGATCTAATACTTTTTTTTCTTTGAAAAGAACTTTTTACGAATATTTTAATATTTTCTTTTATTATCTCTAATTCTGATATAATATAGGAGTAAGTCAAATGAACATTGGTAGTATTTAATTAAATTCTTATGTAGTATGAAAGTTTTAAAAAATTGCCTAGTAAAGGTTGCTGTTAAGGCAGTGAAAAGGGGAAAACCAAAACAGGAAAGGCTCATAAACTTCTCCTAAACTAACAAATTCCCGTGGGAAAATCCCAAGTTAAGGAATAGATAGCAAAATTGACAGTTGGAATTTTCGGTAGAACTTTACACTGTTTGGAGTACTGGAAAAGAAGATTCCGCTGCTCCTCAAAAAATTGAGCTTTGCAATTCAAGGTGGAGAGCTTCTTCTATTTTCTCAACGAGGTAATGTTTTTCAGCAATTATTTTATACCAACTATTCTGAATGTGTTAGGACAAAAAAATCAGGTGTTATGTGGGAACTAGTAAAGCAAATCTTGAATGATGATAAATCTTACAATAAAAGAGAAATCTACCAAGAGAGACACAAACATTTAACGTGGTTCGGTCAATTGACATACGTACACGATGGAGATGAGCAATCCACTGTAGAAAAAGTGTTTACAAAATATTGATGGAACAACCTCACGAAGAGGCAAACACAAGTGACACACTAACATTTGTCCCATAAAGTTCTCCCCATAAACACGACTCTCAAACCCCATATGACTACATTGTGGATGCTACTGAATGAGAAGGATGAATCTTCAATTTATAGAAATCCAAATATTTTTCTACAAGTAAAAAGGATTAGCCAAACATGAAAGAATTATAATTTCCTTCTATAAAAAGAAAAGCCCAATTATGATAAACATGTTGTCATTTCCGTCAAGAAATAGAAAAATCAAATATAATAAGAAAATCAGGTTCCACGTTAAAATTTTGGTATTCTTTATCTTCTCTATTTTTGGATTTGCCTCTTCCTCAACATTAACATAATGGATGTTAGAGTATATTTTTTCTCTTATGTTTTGGAATTGTAGTTTGCTACCTTTTCTTTTTGTATGGCTTTAACTTGAAATTATTGTAGGCTTTTTAGCTTTCTTTCTAGGGTGAAATTAAAAATTAGTAAGATTTACAAGTGGTAATTAAAAAATAGTCATAATTTCAAAAGTAATCGAAATTTAGTCACTTTTCATTTAAAGATATATTTGAACAAAAACACTGTTTAAAATCCGAAAAATATTTCAGCATAATATACTGCACTTCAAATTTTTTATATGTGAACTTCCAGCATAATAATACACATGTGCTCAAATTATATTATGCTGGAACTTTCCCTATTACAGCAAAATAGTGGCTATTTTCAATAACTTTACAAACGCTGGCTATTTTTCAATTATCAGTCCGAAAACTGACTAGCCCATGCTATTTTCACTTCTTTCTAGAATGAAAAGGCCCAAATAGAGCAAGATGGCAAAGACACTTGGTAATTTTAATGTTAAATAGGAAAACTGGTGTGATCCGGTGAAATTTTCGGCCTAAAGGATATTTTGTGAAATGTGGAGCAAGTTCAGTGAGATTTTAGAGTGACAAAATTTAGTTGATTTTACTGCAATAATGGTACAATTCAGATGACCATTTAGAGGATGTTTTGTCTAAAGCTTAATTCTTATTTGCCATAAAACTATAGAAATCAAATGTAACATATATGTATTTGGCAACCATGTCCATGGGTAAAGTGAAGAAACAGATACATCCATTGCTATTTACCAGAACGTTACCATCAACTTATTACTAATGAAAATAGTATATATAAACTTGTCCAAATCTCCAGCAACCTCAAAATAAGATTAGAGAGGATATTAGAATTAAATGGCTTATATCCTTATAAACAGCAATAACTTTCCTGAGTTTTTGAATATTCAGGTCCTTATGGGGGAAATTGCTAATTCATTCTTAAACCATGTCTCTCTTCTTTGGCCTTCTCCGTTTCTTGGCAGCGATTTCTTGAGCAACATCTTCGGCAAAGTTGACATTCCATTTTGGTTTTTCCAGTAGGAACATTAGGCTTCCAATGAACAATCCAAAAATCACACCACAACCATACCCTATTACGACAGCTTCCCATGTGAACCCGCTAGAAAAATGGTGACACATTCTTGAATCATTATCATCACCCTCTTGTTCAAATGGTGACACATTCTTGTTTTCTTCATTTCCTTTGTTAGTGGAAATCCACATAAACCAGGATTTCCAGTGTACACATCATTTGAAAATGTATTGAATTGTCTACCATGAGGGATGCGCCCAACAAGATGATTGTAGGAAAGGTTTAAGACTGCAAGAAATGTCAAACTGGCCAATGGAACTGGAATTTCTCCAAAGAACCTATTCCATGAGAGGTCTAATGCTTCAAGCTCACTCAACTTTGAGATTTCTGCAGGAATATAACCATGGAAATTGTTGTGAGATAAGTTGAGATCGATACACAAGTGAACTCAGACTTCCAATGGATTTTGGAATATCTCCTTCAAATCTGTTCCAGTGAACCCATTAAAGGCAGGCAGGGGCGGATTTAGGGGTGGACCCCCTTCGCAAGTCTAACATAGAAATGGAGGAATTGGCCAAACATGCTAGGATTGTACCACTGAGATTGTTATGAGCCAAAATGAGGTCATAAATGTTAGTCATGTCACAAATGGACTGATGCAAAGAACCTTGAAAATAATTATTCTCCAAATTAAGGGACACCATAGCTGTTGACCGCCATTCTTGTTTCACAGATCCCGTGAGGAAGCTACGAGAGAGATCCAGGTGTTGCAAGTTGATGGATGTCATCTGATGGGTAAGTATTCTGTTTTAATGATCTAACAAACTTTTATATAAGGAATCAGATAAATGACCTGATGTGTAACCAGCACAATCAGTCAGCATTAACTCAAGAAATTTGGGCAGTGTAAATCTGAGCTCACAAGGAACAGTTTAGGGACCTGATCCCTTAACATTTTCACTGACGGAAGTACATGCCAACTCTACAGCTGGAAAGTTATGACAGAAAAGTGACTGCCTGCAACTATACACGTTACAGTGCAGTAACAGTGCAACAGTCACTTCCCATTGGTTGAAGATTGTACCAACTAAGCATGGGCATCCTCCTTGGGATGTCCTAGGGATATAATATCTTGTTTGAAGACAAACAAGACATTCACTTGAGCATTTACTAAATATTTTCTCAAGTATTGAATTGTTGCTCTTGCATTGAAGACTCAAATGTGTCAAGAACAAGAAGACAACTCCACTAAGACGGACCAATTTCACTACATGTTGTTAGGTGTCTTTAGTTGAGTTGTAATCTTGTATTTTGCTTTCCATTGTATCCTATTTGCTTTCTTAAAAGCCTTGTATTAGGAATCCTAAAACCATAAACCATCAGTGTTTGTGTTGTGACTAGTGTAGACATAAGTTAAAGTTTTTATCACTAGTGAGTAACAAAGTGGCTTGTAATAAGTGTATTACAAGTTAGTGTGTCAAAGTCTTTGTAACAGAGTCATTACAAAGTGGCTTGTAATAGTTGAGATTACAAGTTAGTGAAGTTGAAATCCTACCAGTGTAGGTCGTGGTTTTTGTCCCCTTAAGTTGGAATTTTTTCACGTAAAAATCATGTCCCTCTTTTACTTACTGTCTATATCGATAACTCTGAGGACCTGGTTCCTTAGCATTGGCTATGAGGGTCACTCTCAGGTACAGTGAGCTAAAGTATTTTCTGACTAAGCCTAACTCACATATATACCTTTGCAGGTAGACACGCATGGTGATTACAGAAATTAAAGGTACAGCTCTATAAAACAAAAGGAAGCTGAAAAACTTTTTCAAGAAGCGGGTACAGGACCTGGTCCCTGTACCACAAGTCAGTAGTTATGTGTTTTCTATGCCTCTCTCAAAAAGTAACAAATTAATTATTGCTGCCACATCATCCGATTTTTTAGTGTCTATGTCCATCACGTCCATCTCTCAAATCCTTTAACTCCTTCTGTACGTTTTTATCTTCCCAAAACACCTACCGTCATTTTCTTTTTGAACCCGTTCCTCTTTCCCCTCATCATTACACCTTCCTTTTATTGAGCTCCTTCTTCTCTAACCGCTCAACATCATCTTCACATACTCTCTCTCTCTCTCTGAAAATCATACTCCCTTCTACATTGTAAGTCTTTATATCTCCCACAAAAATGGGAAATGAGAACTCACCCTCTCTCTCCTACCACTGACTCCAACCTCGTTCCAGCGGAGGTTCAGTCCTCCTCTCTCCCAGACATCATCATCCCTACACCTGACTCCTCTTCACTACCTACCGATGATTTTCCTTCTCCAAAACCCATTGATTCTCCCTCGTCTGAAAAACCAAAAGAAGCCCCAGCAAATGACATTCCTCAGACCTCTGAAGCCTCTGAGGATGACCATTACCAGTATCTCAACTCCCCTCTCCTTGACTCCACGGCTCCCTTGGAGTCTCCTGAAAAAGAAGCGGCTGAGAACATTATGGCCATTGCTTTTGAGAGTCTTCCCTCTGAAGGAGCTTCTTCCCTTCCTAAACCTCAGGGGGAAGAACCTCCATTCCTAGGAGATGAAGGGACCCTGGTCTTGTTTGAATCCCCGGTTCATGAGTCTGTCAAAGAGAAGTCTGGTGAGGAACCTGGTTCTCCGCTCGCAGAACCAACCAGGAACCTATATTCTATACTCCTTCTCTAGAGTCTTTTCCTCCTCTCTCCGAGCCCACTAATGAGGATGATGAGGACGAGAGGGTCCTGAGTGCTCGCTTTAAGCTTCGCCAGAAAGTGCTTACTCCTGAATCATCTGCCAAGCGACCATCCACACGGTTTCAAAAGAAGGAGACCTTTGACTCTGCTCTGGAAAAGAGCAAGAAAAGCAGTAAAAAGAAGAAGAAGAAGAGACTGATGAAGGAGGGGAAGTAGGGGAAGGAGGTGGTGGTGGATGACGACATTCCTATGGTTGAGGTGGAAGAGGATGCAGAAGAGGAACCAAGTTCCTTGGTAACAAGAAGATCTCACTCTAAAAAGTCTGTGGCTGGAGTTGTGGATAAAGGGCAAAGAAAACAACATGTGTTGCTTGTGAAAAGAAGTGGAAAGCTCAAGCGAGCTGAAGTTGGTGAAGCCAGTGTCAAAGAGTCCGTGGCTGTAGAATGTTCTAAGGGAGAGTCTGTGCAAAAGTCAGGTAAAAGAAAAAGAGAAACGGAAACTGTTAGGGAACCAGGTTCAGTGCAAACAATTCCAAGTGACAATGGCAAGTGGCAAGAGAATATGAGGATTCAGAGGGTGCTATGGGGTCGGATGTTTGACCCAGTGATTTGCGAGATGGCTGGAATGCGCCAAATTGTAGCCATGGTTGAGTTTCAGAAGTGGGACCATCTCTTCAACGTGAGTGATCCCAAAGTGTATGAGGATGCGGTGAAAGAATTTTATGCATCCCTATTCACAACTGCTGGGGATTATATTTATGTTATAGTGGAAGGAGTCGACATTGTTTTTGACGACGCTGCTCTGTGAACAGTTCTTCAAGTTCCATCTAAGGGAATGTCTTCTGTGAAAACTGATGCTACTACTTGTGAGGGGGACTTTTGGCGACCCATTATTAAGACGGGTACAATTCAGCAGGGGGAACGGGTCCACAAGAAAGCTATGCTCCCTGTTTACCAGCTTCTGTTCGAACTGGTAAATAAGGTACTTCTCCCCCGTGCTGAAAGGAGATCGATTGCCTCCAAGGCTGATTTGACATTGATGGAGGCCCTTGATTCCTTCACCCCTATAAACTTTCCTGCTCTTATGATTAAACACATGAGGAAAGTGGTGAATGTCAAGGATGGTAATCACGGGCTCCCGTATGGTTTCCTACTTACTCGGGTATTTGAATTCTACAAAGTGCATGTTCAAAACCCCCGAGTAGGGACCCTCAAGCAGAACTTCTCCAAGACGACCTTAGAGGAATGTGAATGTTTTCAGAAACCTGGGGGTAGAACTTCTACAATATCCCAATTGATCAATGCGCTGAATGATGCAAATGAGGTGATCAGGGAATTGAAGGCTCAGATTACTATTTTGGAGACTCAATTGACTCAAGCCTCTTGGGGACCTGGTGTTGTTCATTCTTCAAATGAGGATGTTGCCCGCGTGACCAAAGAGAACACTGAGCTTATGCAATAAGTAGAGAACCTACGGGAGAAACTTCTGGAGGAACAAATGTCTGCAAATGCCCGTATGGATTTGGTTCTCAAGACTCTTGTTGCATCCTCCTCCAAGCCTTCCTCTTCTAGTTCCCCCTAGGATTCCGTCTCTGTCCAGTCTTTGTATGTTTTTTATGATGTTTGTGGTTGGTAGTACTTCTTTTGTTCTTTTTGTGTTTGGTAATTGGATCCCACCTAGCTGCTCCCGTTTTCAAAAGTCCAAATTAAGTCTTTGCCAAGCAAAGACTTCTCTATATCTAACAACTCCTTTGGTATGAATGAATCAGCTTCTTAATGTTCTGCATAATGCCTACTTGCCTCTTCCTTCTGTTTTCTATCATGTTGTGTGCACACATGGGGCATGAGTTAGCTTTGTTAGACTTCTTTATGCTTTTTGTCTGATTGTGCCTTTTTATGATGCCAAAAGGGGGAAGATAACATTGATAAATAAGAACAATTGATGGCAGGGCTTAAGGGGGAAGCAGACAGACAGGGGGAACAATATGGGATCCTGGTTTTGTATCTGGTTAAGTTAGACTATATAACTGTTCATCAATTATAAAAGTTCGTCATCATCAAAAAGGGGGAAAATGATGGATTAGTATTCTGTTTTGATGATCTAACAAACGTTTATGTAAAGAACCAGATAAAGGACCTGACACATAACCAGCACAATTAGTCATCATGAACTCAAGAAATCTGGGCAGTGTACATCTGAACTCACAAAGAACAGTTTAGGGACCTGATCCCTTAACATTTTCACTGACAGAAGTACAAGTCAACTCTACAGCTGGAAAGCTGTGATAGAAAAGTGATTACCTGTAACTGTACACACTACAGTGCAGTAACAGTGCAACATTCACTTCCCATTGGTTGAATATTGTACCAACTAAGCATGGGCATCCTCCTTGCGATGTCCTAGGTATATAATATCTTGTTTGAAGACAAACAATACATTCACTTGAGCATTTACTAAACATTCTCTCAAGCATTGAATTGTTGCTCTTGCATTGAAGACTCAAGTGTGTCAAGAACAAGAAGACTACTCCACTAAGACAGACCAGTTTCACTACATTTTGTTAGGTGTCCTTAGTTGAGTTGTAATCTTGTATTTTGCTTTCCATTGTATCCTATTTGCTTTCTTAGAAGCCTTGTACTAGGAATCCTAAAACCATAAACCATCAGTGTTTGTGTTGTGACTAGTGTTGTCATAAGTTAAAGTCTTTGTCACTAGTGAGTAACAAAGTGACTTGTAATAAGTGTATTACAAGTTAGTGTGTCAAAGTCTTTGTAAGAGAGTCATACAAAGTGTCTTGTAATAGTTGAGATTACAAGTTAGTGAAGTTGAAATCCTGCCAGTGTAGGTCGTGGTTTTTGTCCTCTTAAATTGGGATTTTTCCACGTAAAAATCCTGTCCCTCTTTTACTTAGTGTCTCTATCGATAACTCTGAGGGAACTGGTAAAGGACTAGTTCTCTTTACAGTTTGTGGAGTCCTACAAACTATCATCATCCAATTAGGGATTTCACCATGCATCTTGTTGTTCGAAAGATCAATTCTCAATATATTATAAGAAAGATCGTCTGAGTAATGGCTCTTCAACACATGTGGCAATTTCCCAGTTAATAGATTTTCTTCGACATATAAATGAGTCAAGGATGGAAGAAGGAATAAGCAAAAGGGTGGTGCACCAGTAAATTAGAATAATTGGAGTACAAATAAAGGGGTTCTAGCTTATATTAGAGGGAAGTGGACCAGTTGGTGAATTGATTTGCAAGTACAATCTTCTAAGGTGAGGCAAGTTTACTATTTAATAAGGGAATGAGCCAGTGAAATTGTTTGTTGAAAATAATAAATCAGTTAGCTCTGAAAAGCTAGAAAAAATATCTGGAATCTGGCTTTCAAAGTTATTGAAACAGAGATGTAAGTAGCTAAGTTTGTTCAGCTCTGAGATAGTTGATGGAGCCTTATCAGTTAAGTTATTTTTTGAAAGCTGCAACTCTCTAATTTTGGTGAGATTGCCTATGGATTCTGGAATTAAGCCAGAGAGGTTGCATCCTGAAGGCTCAAAAGCCTTAGAGAATGGAGGTTTCCAATTGAATCTGGTTACTGGTTCGAAAAAATTCCAACTCTAATATACTTGTTGCACTGAAACTCCAATTAAGATTCGGCAAAGTGCCTGTTAGTAAAGAATTTACGCACTTGTAAGTTTGGTAGATGAAAGAGATTAGAATCGCTTATGTCACCAGACAAGTTGTTGCCTTCAAGATCCAAGTGCCTAAGAGAAGAAGACAAACTCAAATGGTATGTTGATGAAGGGAAACAACAGTACCTCTAATTGGTTAAGTTTTGAAGCAAAATTGTTGGACCAATTTGGCGATAAAGAGTTCCAGAGAGATCATGCGAAACCAACTTGAATAATCCTGGTGGGATCGTCTCCCTTACATAAGATCCAGATTTTGAAAGATTGAGATGCCTCAAACTGGTGAGTTCACTAATACCATTTCCAAGTGGAAAGTCATCCATGTCATTGAAGGCAAAGTTGAGTCTTTGAAGATGGACAAGTTTCTCGAGGCATTGATGGTTCCTCTAAGAAAGTTGCAAGAAAGATGGAGGCCTAGATATCACATGACCAGTAAATCCATCACAACTAACACCATCCCATTCGCAACAATCTCTCGTTACGTTCCAGGATAAGTCTTGGATGGGACCTTGATATTACACCAAGAAGCGTGCGCTGGATCAACTGTGAGGTACTCAAACACGTGTACAGGATGAACTGTGAGGCCTTGCATGCTTAAATATAATTGAAGCAAAGAAAGCGATTCATCACGAGCACAGAGAAGCCAATAAGCTGAGATTGCAGGAAAAACATTATAGTAACTGAATAGAAGCAGAAAGGTATTATTAATACTTGGTAATCCATATCTTTTTTTTGTTTGATATATATTATAATTAAATAGGATCCACCTATATATATAGTGATAAAAAATTTTATCACTATTCCTTCCTGTGAGTATGTAATTTTTAACCTACCATATACTCCTACAAAAGTGTTAAATAATTTAATTTTATAGATTTTTGTTGAATTTCAATGTCTATTTGTGAATTATTTGCATTGTATGATCATAATTCATCCTTTAAAATTTATACAATATAAAATAATAATAAAACCAATTATTATTTGGCATAATTAGGTTTTTGATTATTACTTGCATAATTCAATCCTTTTTACTAAGAAAATTGTGAAATTTATTCTTTAAATAATTATGGGTATTAAACTAATAGTTTTACTGTTAATTAACTCATTAGTTGACTTATAATTAGATTAAATTGGTTTAAAACTAATTAATACATTTTTAGAGTTTAAATAAAATTTATTTAGGTGATTAATTAACCTAAGTGTTTAAAAAAAAGATTAAAATCGGACCTGGGCCAAATTACCCAGGCCCAAATCTCTTTCTCACTACCCAAATACCCCTAACCCAAGCCAAAACCCGTCCCAGAACCCAGTCCACCCCAAAACGATCCCATTTTAATATTGATTTTGTCACGACCCAAATTGGAGGATCATGACTAGCACCCGGGCCATACTTGCCGAGCACTAACGTACATTTTATCTAACCTTATTATTATCTTTAAGGGATAACGAGATCAATATAAATGGTAGATATGGATCATGAACATACATCACATGGGATGACAAGATTGCTAAGAAACTACATAAAAGATACGAGCTACAACGCTGCCATGAAAGACTATACAACAAAAATTAGCTAACAAGGCATACCAAACTATACATGAGTCGACACCTGTCTATGAGCCTCTAAAGGAGCATAAGTAATGCAACATAGCCGGAACAAGGCCCCGACATACCCATAATATCTATAACAAAAATGCATACCAATACCAAGTCCGGAGAAGGGATCTCGCCTATAACCGCTGAACTGGAAAGCCTATTGTGGTGGGGGAGCTTTGTCTACCTGTCTATCAGGACCTGCACCACGACATGCAGCGTCTACAAATAAAAGGACGTCAGTACGAATAAAGTACTGAGTACGTAAGGCAAGAAAGCATAAATAAGACAGTAATGTAAAGGGAGATGTAGGAGATACAACATGTAGCATCTGAGTGCTTCTAAGAGACATTAACATGAAATGCATGATACGTATATACACATAATCTTTTTAAACATCCGCCTCTGTGGACATCATCATCATCATAGAACATTCGCCTCTGTGTGCATCATCATCATCATATCATACCCGGAATCAAAGAGAACTCGGTAAACCCAACTGATCAGTGGTTGCACAATAGATGCCATACCCGACCGACTATAGCGCGTCTCGGTAGAGTAAAATAGATACATATATATGTAATGCATGTAGGACTCATTGGAATCATATTCTGAATCTTTCGGAGTGACGTAAGGTCAATATTCTCCGTACACGTTATTAGGACTAACTCTTCATCAAGAATCTTATAAGAATCAGGAATCACCAACAACATTGATAACATAAGAATAAGAGAAGCAACCTCAACATCAATTGTTCCATAATAAGGGAAACAATATAAGTACTGCTAGCTTCTAAGAGTAGAGTATCTTTGGAAGCTCGTTCATTGCATTATGTATAATCGGAGTCGTGCAAAAGAAGGAAATGGATAGCCTCACATACCGTGTATATAATGCCCCAACCTCAAGCTACGGAAATGTCATAACTCCTTAATCTACAATAAGATAAACGGCACTATCGTTATCGTTTAAGCGTCATAACTATTATGTATCGACCACAACCTATTTTACGATGAAACAGACAGCACCTCCCCTATTTATATGACTTTACACAAGTCAAAAAATCACCAAAAATCCTAAACAACATCAATAATAATCATATTGAGCCTCCCAAAATAGTCCACACACAACCTAATCACTTCACACATAAGATGACCACCGTAGTCGTGTCAAATGACCCGGAAATGTTACAACGAACGACCAGCTCACAAACCTACATCTATATGGTGTTTATCCACACTATTACTCATCCAAAACTCCAAAAAATATTATTAAAACACGCATCCCAACAACAACACAAAACAGTCCGCGACAAGTCAAATAACTCGAACTCACGGCTTCCGATCACCGTCGCGTGAGTTCTAACTATTAGGAAACATATTTATCAACCTTACTTGATATTTAAACACTTAAATACAGATATTATATGTTTCTTAACTATGAATTACCTTCCAATACTCTAACTACAAAGAAAAAGGAGAGGCGGTAAAATGACACTTACGTCGTAGGGATCGTTTTGATGTTATTGCTTCTCGATTTCTTGCCCGGAATGATAATCTTATTTGAAACCCTAGAAGATAGCTTGAGGTTATGTTTATGGGTGTTCTCTGGTCTTTTTATTCTGAATAATGAAGAGAAAGCCGACCTAAGGTTTATATATATAAAATTTGGAAAAGTCAAAGAGGTGCTAGCTTGGCACCCTAGGATTGGTCCATCTTCCGACGCTTATATCTTTTTATCCTGATGTCGTATGAATGAACGATTAAGAGCGTTAGAAACTAAATTACAAGAAATTCAATTTGGTATATTATATGTCCCAATAATATCTCATATAGAACATGAAATGTATTGCTCAAAAGCTCTAGTGATCCACCTACTTGTCACTTATGATGTATGCGCAGTCCGAAACTGCAAATATCTCTCTACTCCTACGTCATATCGATGAAAGGCTTAATGCATTAGAAACTACACTCATAGATCTTAAAGTTTTTTGGTAGATCATCCTATAATTCCAAGTATATTGGGAGAAAATCTCAGTTACATTTGACCTAATTTTAAGCACATTATGAGTGTAACTTGTGAAGACCTTTGCCGACTTTTGTTCCACAACTTGATTGACTTCAAAATGTAGAACAAAACTATCATACGATAAAAATTAAGTCATATCATAACCTCCTTATCATGTAATGAACCGTAGTCTCACCCTTAAGTACATGTTATAACATTCCAAACTCGTCGACTTCCGACGAAACTTATTTTCTTCAATTGGTTTAGCTTCTAAGCTTTCCAACCCTCTTGGTACTTTTTATTCATGATCTTAAATATTTGTAACCTCCAATGTAACATGATTAACTTACTTTATATTCCATCAAATATAATCTTATTTCTGAGCTTACATCAATTGACTTACGATGTACTCTCTCGTACGAAAACATGGGGTGTAACATCACTCCCCCCTTTGGAACATTCGTCCTCGAATGTTGAATAATGCAATTTTCCATATCTTAAGCAATAACTCTTACAAATAATTTAATATTGTCTTTTCCATCTAGGGAGTTGTTCGGTGAATAAATCCAAAGGTTAGAACATTCCTCCCTTTAGGACTCTTTCGCACACCACGACTTTTGGTCGAACTCCTTTCAATGTCGTAACTATTTCTACCTTCTTTCATGCAGCCTAGACAATTCTAACCTTGAATGTGCGCCAATGTGACTCTTATCTCCTTTATTATTTCTTGTTAGCTTTTAACCTATCTTTATGATTCACTTGATGAAGATATATTGTACTATGACAAGCTGTCCCTCTGGGAATCTATAGGTGTACTAAAGTTCTTTGTTTGGTATTTTGTTGAACTTACAACTATTGCTATATATTGTTTCATAGCCTCAGTTATCTATGCTTATGGCTTTACCACTACTAGGTAGGTCATACTATACCATAACTCTTACTTCGGTTTATTATTATGGAGACTTGTCACCCAACTCCAGGTTTTTCTCTCACCGCTTATCATATATGTATAAATTTAAGCCATTTAATTCTTCCTTATTACCGTCCATCTTAATAATGACAGCATAATCTCATCTCATACTTTGTAACTTTCATCTATTCATTGTTTATTCACCTTAATATTGATCTATAATTTACCACTGATAATTTAAAATCTCTTATGTAATATATTGTCACTAGGGCTCACGTCTCATCGGGGAACATCTGAAGTGATTTTCCTGATCCACTTAGGGATGATACTATAATGCAATAACTGTATTTCATAGCATCCCAATGTGATTAATCTTATAGGGGTATTCTAATACCGTGCAGTTCATAAAATACTTGTTCTCTAAATCATTACTCAATCAAAGGTCTAAACGTCATCCTCTTATCATTTATCACAATCACACCCTTACTTTACTACCATGGTAGCATTCTATCTCTTCTAAATGCTCCTAGTTTTAAACTCCTTTGAGTTCACTCATGATATACTGAGCTTCTTATAACTGTATGGAAACCATCAGCTCTATTGTTGTGACAGGTTTAATCCCGAGGAATTACCTATTCTCGTCACCTTCTCACACACCTTTTCTTATCCTTACTCCTGCCTAGCTAAACCCTTGTTGCTCTACCATACTTTAGCTTGCGACCTATGCACATCTACTTATACTACTTGTAACCTTCCTTTCATCATGTTAGCACCATAGATTTCCTTTCACGCCTTCTCAGTTGTCTTTAAATGTAAACAATTACTTTTCCTGGTCGTTCTGCCACTTGCTGCATGGATACTTGGCCTATCTTAGTGCCCATGAATACGGGAGTTCCCT
>ML386339.1:97817-190489 GCA_005239525.1 Nicotiana knightiana | reverse complement strand
TGTAGAAATCGATGTTCTTGCACTTCAATGGAATTTTCTTCTTGTCTACTCTTGATCCACGAAAATCCTCTTTTAATTTTGTTTTAGGAGTCTATTTATAGGTGTAGGGTGAACCCTAACCGTGTAGGAGACTTCTATTTCAACCGGGAAACATTTAACTCGTCAAACTCGGACTTGGGCGAAACTGGGGACCCCGGGCGTTTGGGCTCTAACGCCCCCCTAACGCCAGGGGGGCCTGGAGTTATGGCCCTAACGCCCTCCTAACGCCAGGGGGGGCCAGGCTTTATGGGGCAAACGCTCCCCTAACGCCAGGGGGTGCTAGGCTTTAGGGGGCAAAACGCCCGGCTATCGCCCGGGCGTCTCCTTTTGCGTATTTTCGACGTATTTGCATCCCTTTAGCTCCGTTTCCATCTCCAATTCACCTACACATAAAATAAACTCCATTAAGCACATAACAAGAGTAATTGTATCATTAATGCGCATAAAATGTAAGGTATATCACATGCTAAACTATGCAATTTAGTCTCGCATCACTTGTCTTTACATTTATTAAATACTGCATTTATCGCATTATCCTGCAATATACTTGACAACATGTTATTTTCTTTTTGCATGAATGCATGCTCGACATCTTATTCCACTTGTGCGTGATTAATACTATTGCGGCACTTGATGAGTTTCCGCGCTCTTCCTATGTTACCCTTTTTAAATTTGGAAAGGCTTATTTGCGTTAAAACCAGTCGACGGTTCCGTGCCTTTCCCTCTCAAGTTGTCCGCTTGAGGGTACCAGTATAGACTTCTATAGAAAAACCTTACTCTGATAATAACTGTACATGCATCCTGCTCAAACCTAGCAAGGGTTAGTATGTTGTCCGCATTATAACCCTCTAAGGAAAAGCCTTGTACAAAGCCCATCGGGATTTCCATAATCCCAACGGGCACAATCATGATATGCATTATTTGGAGAAACGTGCCGATATGCTAATCATTAATGTGTAAGTAGTCAAACCCGGAGGAGGAAAGGGTCTAACCTTGTTTATTTTGCAGAAATGAGGCACGAAGTCCCCAGGTTCGGTATGGTCCGAAGTATACCACCTTTATTGCTAGATTGGTGGGAAAATATTTAGCCAAGCGACAAAAATCATGCAAAGAGGGTTCTCGAAAATTTACCCTCCTTGTTAGAATCCAGCCCAACAACATGCTAATCGAGGATGCTACCATGTTCTGGGATGGAGAAAGGGCCGTCTTTTGTTTGTCAATGTGGAGATGACTCCCCTTATAGAAGAAATAGGAGATTTCCCTGGGTTACCCTGGGATAGTCCCAGTTTGTTGGTACCAAAAAATCGCACTCTTAGGGGTTTTTTGAAAATGATGGGTCTGAGAAAGAATGATGATTTAGTTTGATAAAGAAGTCCTACATACCTTTCAACCTCCTCTACGAACGATATGGACACAACAAGTCCTACCGTATTTTTCATGATGAATTCTCCATCACTTCCCTGGGTTGGACGCATCGCCGGGTTTTTGTATTCTTCGTCTACTTTCTGGGTATGATAGTGTTTCCAATACAAGGAGACATGATTCACACTAGGTTAGCTATGGTAACCAAGGCTTTAATGGAAGGAATTGAGGGTCAAACATACACTATTGTCCCAATGATCGTAGCAGATATGTACCGAGCTCTGGACCGTTGCAAGGAGGGGTTCAGACATTTTGGGGGTTGCAATTTGTTGCTGCAGGTTTGGTTGTTGGAGCATCTTCAAAGAGGCCAGTACCGTCAGGAACTTCCACGAAGACCCTGGAATGACCACATAGCTTTCCATCATCCAAACAGAATGACTTTCATCCCAGACAGGTTTGCATAACAAGGAAACACTGTGGATTGGGTACACTTTTTCAGCAATTTGACCGAGGACAGGGTCCATTGGATGTTCGAGTGTCCCTACTAGCGAATTCATCATCAGATCCAGGAATGTTTCACATCTGGTGTTGATTGGTTTGATGGGCATATGCCCCTATGTTCCTATCAGGGTCATGAAACAAGCTGGGAGAAGCCAAGTAATACCGCGAGTCTCCAAGACGAGTCATTACAAAACAGACTTTCAAGGTAATGTCATTCCATACAAATGTGAGGCCCATTACATGTGGCATTTGAAGATTATTGTGTAAAATAATATTATTGAGCCAGATCGGTACCACGCCTATCATGTTTATTTCTACCTATCATGGTTGGATGATGACATAGTGGGAGAAGTCGAGCCAGGGATCGATCAAGGAAACAGGGTCATAGATGAAGTTGTCGAAGCACATGTGAAATACAAGAGGTTGCACAAAAGAATCCTTGAGTCTGAGGACAGACATTTGGAACAACACAAGGTAGACATGGAATCAATTAATGAGTGGAAGGAAATTGCTACAAAGTCAACGGAAAGGTTGGAATATTTAGAGCAGGGTCTAATGGAACTGGGAGGGAAGATGAGGAAAATGGTCGTAGACTGTTAGAACGCACAGGGCAACGAAGGAGGGTACCTAGCAAGGGCGTATTTGCTGGACATGCGCGACCTGGGGAATTTCGATTGGGCCAAGAAGGCCAAGCTTGGAGAAGGTCCCTTCTGGACCACGCAGATTAGAATTATTATTTACTTGATTTTCTATAGTCATTTAGAATTTGAATGTTATAAGGCAAATGCCACCAGTAACTTCTTTATTTATTTTCGTTTTAGAAGTTTGACTTATTTATTACATTAATGAAATGAGGCAATTATCGGCATTAAATTTCTCAAAAATTTATGTGTCACTAGGCATACCTCGGGCACAACGAGGTCCCCAAATTAGGACGCGAATTTATAATCCCTCAATACATGTTTAAATACTGCAAATATTTCTTCAAAATATCTACTTACTTGTTTACCTTTTTGTTTTCATTTCTTTATTTTGATTATTCCATCCCCTGAGGTTGGTTCGCGTATACTGGCATCATCAGCATACCCTACCAGATCCAGAGGCCCTCCACCTACTCCTCCTCCAAGTGATCGTAAAAACAAGGGAAAGGCTAAAATGGATTATATGAGTGGTATCAGGAAACACAATGCTGCGCATGTGAAAAATGTTGAAACTTCAGGCAGTCGGAGTACTCCGGCACAAAACGATTTGGTTCTACGATTGGAGCAGAAAATACTAGAATTACAAGGGGAACTTGAGTAGGTCCACAACTTGGCAAACCTCTCCCTCACCTTAAACGTCCTGGATATTAACCAGTAAAACACGCAGAACCCAATAGCCCCTCAAAACACACCGAACCAACGTCCACAGAATCCTCCCGCACCTCATCAATACGCAACACCTCCCCAAAATCCTAGTCCTCTACCAGTACTAACTCCTCCTCAACACCAACATCTCCCGACTCAGTACCTGCAAACCACTACCTATCGTACTCCTCAAAACACACCGAACCAACATCCACAAAATCCTCCCGCACCTCATCAATAAGCAACACCTCCCCCAGATCCTAATCCTCTACTAGTATCAACTCCTCCTCAACACCAACATCTCCCGACTCAGTACCCGCAAACCACTACCTACCATACTCCTCAAAACACACCGAACCAACATCCACAGAATCCTCCCGCACATCTTTAGTACGCAACACCTCCCCAAAATCCTAATCCTCCACCAGTACAAACTCCTCTTCAACACCAACATCTCTCGACTCAGTACCCGCAAACCACTACCTACCATACTCCTCAAAATGCACTGCAACCCATTCCCGGTCCACATAATTCAACCAATGATCACCACTACACTCAAACACCGGATATCCACCAAAACAACCCTATATATGTACAAACCTTACCTCACTCCACTCAAGAAACCTCACACATACTAGAATCCGCCGAGAAGGACATGCTCATCAAAAATATGGTAGAGGAACTTAAGAAGCTCACAAGCCGAGTCCAGGGTGTCGAAGGAGGTAAATGTATTGAAGGTTTGAATTATGAAGATTTGTGTATTCAGCCAGACGTAGAACTTCCAGAGGGTTATAAACCTCCTAAGTTCGAGATGTTTGACGGCATGGGTGACCTCAAGGTGCATCTAAGAACATACTATGACAAGCTCGTAGGAGTTGGGAAAGATGAAAGGATTCGCATGAAGCTGTTCATGAGAAGTCTCACTAGAGACGCCTTATCTTGGTACATTAGTCAAAATCCCAAGAAATGCGTTAATATGGCAAGAATGGCATCAGACTTCATGGACCGATTAAGGTTTAATACGGAGAATTCACCCGACGTCTTTTATATACAGAACCTCAAGAAGAAACCAACAGAGACTTTCCACGAGTATGCTACTCGACGGAGGTCAGAAGCTGCAAAGGTAAGGCCAGCATTGGACGAAGATCATATGAACAAATTTTTCATTCGAGCTCAGGATCCACAGTACTATGAAAGGCTAATGGTTATCGAAAATCACAAATTCTCTGAAATCATCAAACTAAGGGAAAGGATTGAAGAATGAATCCAAAGTGAGATGGTGACCAATTTTGAGGCATTGCAGGCTACAAACAAAGCATTGCAGTTAGGGGGTATATCAAAGAAGAAAGAAGTGGGAGCCGTTACGGTAGCCCAAGGGCCAAAATCTCCACTCACATACCAAACACCTTCACCCTCGTATCAACCTTCACCTCCCAGATATCCGCAACCCGCTACCGCCTACCACATTTATAAAACCCAGCCAACCTATTATCACTCACTGCCAGCCCACCAAAACTATCAAAAACCCAGACCTAACTTTGACCGCAGGCCACCCAGATAATACACCCTTATTGCTGAACCCATCGACCAACTATACGAAAGATTGAAAACTGCTAGATATGTTAACCCTATTCCCGATGTTTCCATAGAAAACTCCTCTCAACGAGTCAATCCAAATAAAACATGCGCATACCATTCCGGCATGAAAGGACATACCATCGATGAATGCCGCACTTTTAAAGACAAGATTCAGAAATTGATTGATACCAAGGTCATACAAGCAAAGGAAGCCGCACCCAATGTCCGCAACAACCCTCTTCCGGATCATAGGGGTGAAAGAGTACATATGATAGAGACTGATGAAGAATGGGATCCTGAAGGGTCAATCAGACTTATTCGAGAAGGGGATGATCCTAAGAAACCTGTAATCATCCTCACTAATATTGTGGTATAGAAATAGCCATCAGTCAAAGTTGATATAGCCGCATCAACTCCGTTCGAAATTGAAGTGACAACACCTGCAACTACACCTGCTCTATTCGAAGTAGAAATAACTACACCTTTAACTATAACGGTAGCATCCACGTCGCCCTTTAATTCCTATATCGTACCTTGAGATTATGTTGCAAAATCCAGGAGAAAAGGAAATGGGAAAATGAAAGAAACTGGTGCAGCGCAGAGGATGACCAGAACCGACAGAATTTATACACCCGAGAATTTGAGAGGAACGAGTAAAGAAGCCGCTGCCAAACAACCTATCATTGAAACTGGCCTGGATGATCTTTGGAGAAAGGTACAGGCAAGGGAATATTCTGTGGTGGACCATCTGAATAAAACTCCCATCCAGATATTCATCGTATCATTATTGAAGAATTCCGAGGCGCATAGGAATGTTTTAATGAAAGTATTGAATGAAGCTTACGTACCTAATAATATCACCAGTGGGGAGATGGTCAATATGGAAGGGAAGGTACTGGAGAGACACAAGATCACCTTTCATGAAGACGAATTTCCACCATAAGGGTCAAGCCACAATAGGGCACTGCACATCACAGTACAATGCGAGGATAAATTTGTTGCTAGGGTTTTGATAGACGGAGGGTCCAGCCTCAACATTTGTCCACTGACAACTCTGAAAAGGTTGGGTAAAGATTTTCATGAAATACGAGCAGGGACCATGAACATGAAGGCATTCGATGGGACTCAAAGGGCCACAATTGGAGAAACCAATTTATGCTTGCAGATGGGTCCGACCTGGTTTGATGTCGAATTTCAAGTGCTAGACATATCCGCCTCATACAATATGCTATTGGGACGACCTTGGATACACGCCGCCGGGGCCGTGGAATCTGCTTTGCATCAGGCTGTGAAATTCGAATGGAATCATCAGGAACTGATCATTCATCGAGACAGGAGTAATCCCATTTATACCAACCATACCGTTCTAGTCGTGGAAAATATAAGGAAGTTAGGTGGGGAGACTTATCAACGCATCGAGCGCGTCAACGTAATAGAGAAAGAGAAGTGGTGGAGAAAAAAAATAGAAAGCATACTAGCATGGTCAGGGTATGAACCCGGGAAAGGGCTCGGGAAGAATCTCCAAGGCATTACCAAGCCAATACAGCTAAAACGTCAAGGTACAACCTTTGGGCTTGGATATCAATATACCTAGCAAGAATATAATGATTGGTCGCCGCCATGGCGTGGTCCTTATTACCCTCTTGAGCAACCGGTGCCGCATTTGAGCCAATATTTTCATCAGGCTGACACAACTTGGGGATCTGAAGAAGAGGGAGCTTTAGCTGGTCTAAAGAACATGTTCTTGGAAGACGAAGATATGGACTGCAATGTGATAGTTGAGGAGGAGGAGGAAGGCCTTATCATCCAGACAGTGGAGAAGGGAGAAGTTCTCATGAATTGGATCGCCATACCATCTAGGGCCAGACGAGTCCCGGGGTAGCATGGCTGCTAGCGTTATTCAAAAATAATTCCTTTTTAGCATTTTGTTTTGAAAACATCTTTATTTCCTTTGAGTATTTTGGAAAGCATTGTTTGAAGTCATTTAAACATTACTTTGTCTAACGTTTCAATATTTATCAATAGTTTGATGTTTTTCTACAGCATTACTATTTCTTACATTGATGAACCAACGACTGTGACATGTAATGAGACAACACAATATAAGGATAGTGACTCGGAAGAGATAGAAGAAGGAGACGTGATACCTGAGGAAATCATCAAAGAATTTGAAAACTTTGAGAACAAACCTAAGTCCAACCTGGACGAGACCGAGATAGTCAATTTGGGAGATTCTGAAACCGTCAAAGAAACCCGCATAAGCATTCACTTGTCACCTTCAGATAAGGAAGAATACACTCATTTTCTGAGAGAGTATGATGACATTTTCGCATAGTCATATGACAATATGACCGGGTTGAGCACATCTATAGCGGCTCACAAGTTTCCTACCAATCCAATGTGTCCACCTGTAAAGCAGAAACTCAGAATGTTCAAACCAGACATGAGTCTAAAAATAAAGGAATACATGTCCACACCACTGGTCTTAGTCCCACTAGAACCTGGTAGACCACTACTACTCTATCTTTCCGAATTAGACGTGGCTTTCGGTTGTGTCTTGGGACAACATGATGATACATGGAGAAAAGAGCAAGCCATATATTATCTGAGTAAAAAGTTCACACCTTACGAAACACGATATTCTTTGCTGGAACACACTTGCTATGCTCTGACATGGATAGCTCAGAATTTGAGGCACTACTTCTGTGCCTATACGACGTACCTCATATCAAGGGTGGATCCTCTAAAGTGTATCTTTCATAAGCTTATGCCTATAGGAAAGCTAGCCAAGTGGCAAATACTGTTGAGTGAGTTTCATATCATCTATGTGACTTAGAAGGCAGTTAAGGGACAAACATTAGTAGATCACCTTGCCGAAAATCTCGTAGGAGGAGAATACAAACCACTAAAAACGTATTTTCCTGACGAAGATGTGTCATTCGTAGGAGAAGATATTGCTGAAGCCTACGAAAGTTGGAGATAGTTTTTCAACGGAGACGAAAATTTTAAGGGAGTCGGTATCGGAGCCCTCTTGGTATCGGAAACTGGTCAGCATTACCTGGTGTCCGCCAAACTCAAGTTTCCATGCACCAACAGTATGGCGGACTATGAAGCATGCATATTAGGGCTCAATTTGGCTGTTGACATGAATGATCAAGAATTGCTAGTGATTGGTGACTCAGACATGCTGCTGTACCAGGTACAAGGAGAATGGGCTACAAAGAATACCAAGATACTACCATATCTGCATCACATACAAGCGATGATGAGGAAGTTCACGAAGATAGAGTTCCGACATGTCCCCAGAATCTAGAATGAATTTGCAGATGCATTGGCCACTTTGTACTCCATGATACAACATTCGGACAAGAATTTCATCGATCCCATTCCGGTGAGAATCCATAATCATCCAGCTTATTTTGCTCACGTTGAAGAAGAAACAGATGGAAATATGTGGTTCCACGATATTAGGGAATATTTGGCAAAAGGAGAATATCCAGAGCCTGCAAGCCACACTCAGAAATGCACACTTCGGAGATTGTCCAACCATTTCTTCCAAAGCGGAGGAATTCTGTATAGAAGAACTCCTGATCTAGGTCTATTAAGGTTGTGACGCCAAAGAGGCTTCCAAATTGCTTGAGGAAATACATGCCGGAACCTGCGGCCCATATATGAATGGTGTCATCCTAGCCAAGAAGATACTCAGAGCCGGATACTTTTTGGATGACTATGAAAATAGACTGCATGCGGTATGTCCAAAAATGTCACATGTGCCAGATACACGTAGATATGATACGGGTACCACCAAACGAGCTCAATGCGACAAGTGCACCTTGGCCTTTTTCCGCCTGGGGAATGGATGTCATCAGTCCCATCAAACCCACTGCTTCGAACGGGCACAGGTTCATTTTAGTGGCCAACGATTATTTCACAAAATGGGTTTAAGCTACATCCTACAAAGTTGTAACCAAGAAAGTCGTCGCCGATTTTGTCAGGAATCATCTTGTTTGTCCATTCAGGGTTCCAGAATCCATCATCACTGACAATGCTACCAACCTCAATAGTGATTTGATGAAAGCCACGTGTGAAACTTTCAAAGTCAAGCACATGAATTCCACAGCATACATGCCTCAAATGAATGGAATCGTGGAGGCCTCCAACAAAAACATCAAGAAGATACTAAGGAAGACGGTAGAGAATCACAAGAAATGGCACGAGAAGTTACCATTCGCCTTATTGGGATACCGCACTACAGTCCGCACGTCAACCGGGGTAACCCCTTACCTATTGGTCTATGGTACTGAAGCCGTCATCCTCGCCGAAGTAGAAATTCTTTCTCTAAAGATCATACAAGAAGCTAAACTCAGTGATGCATAATGGATAATGAGCCACTATGAGCAATTAGCTCTCATTGATGAAAAAATAATGAATGCAGTATGTCATGGTCAGCTTTATCAGAACAGAATGTCCAGAGCTTTCAATAAAAGGGTCAAACCTAGACAGTTCATACCGGGGCAACTGGTATTGAAACGAATCTTTCCACATCAAGATGAAGCGAAAGGGAAATTTTGACCCAACTAGAAAGGCCCTTATATGGTTCACAAGGTACTAACAGGAGGAGCACTCATACTCGCAGAAATGGATGGAGAGATTTGGCCAAAGCCTATCAATTCAGATGCAGTCAAAAGATACTATGTGTAAACTATTTGCGTTTCGTCATATGATGTAACTGAACTACGCTTGACCTGATTCCCGTTTAAGAAGGGATACGTAGGCAACCTTGTGGGTTCGGTCACAATTCTATAAAATTTCCATTTTCCCCACAATCAGAAACTGGGGTAGAATTTTGACGAGGACCCTCAAAATTCCGGAGCAGGTTCAGTCAACAACACTGTGTGCGGTACATCCAGAAGTTTTTCTAGATAACTGAGGAAGAATTTTGAGGAGGATGTCAAGAAGATCACAATAATGTCACAGTTATTGGTTCATCTAATAGATTTTAAACCGCATATTACTATGTTTTGAATCACTATGCACGAATATTTTTTTGGAAAAAAAAACCTTTATTTTTTAGCCAAATGCTACCATGGTGACTTGAACAGGACCCTAGGGCGGAGTGGAGCAAAGCAAGAAGACAAAGGTATGAACCGACCTCCCCCGAAAACTCGCGATTTTTCTTTGGATGCAGGAAAAAAGAATAACCACAAGTGTCTTCATAACGACAAAGCCACCAGACTCAAATATATCTCCAACTAAGAAACACTTCACGCTTACTTACTACTCGTCCATTTGCATGAGACTAAGAATTGTCTCGAATATTGCATGGGGATAAGCCGTGCCACCTCAATTGCATAAGGCTAAGCATTGCCTTCCCCCTGCATGAGACTAAGCACTGTCTCGAATCTTGCATGAGGCTAAGCCCTACCTCCTCATTTGTATAAGGCTAAGAATTGTCTCCCTCTTACATGAGACTAAGCATTGTCTCAAACCTTGCATGAGGCTAAGCCCTGCCTCCTCAATTGCATAAGGCTAAGAAATGCCTTCTCTTGCATGAGACTAAGCATTGTCTCGAATCTTGCATGAGGCTAATCCCTACCTCCTCAATTTCATAAGGCTAAGCATTTCCTTCCCCCTGCATGAGACTAAGCCATGTATCAAATCTTGCATGAGGCTAAGCCCTGCCTCCTCAATTTCATAAGGCTACGCATTGACTCCTCCCTGCATGAGACTAAGCATTGTCTCAAATCCTGTATGAGGCTAAGACCTGCCTCTTTTGAATAAGGCTAAGCATTGCCTCCTCACTGCATGAGACTAAGTATTGTCTCAAATCCTGCATGAGGCTAAGCCCTGCCTCTTTATCTGCATAAGGCTAATCATTGCTTTCCTAGCACGAGACTAAGCATTGTCTCTCTTTGCATAAACACAAATGTTTCTCTATTTTAAATCCTGCATTATTCTCTATTCTCGGGGCAAAGCTCTTCCCCCAACCCTACACAAGACTAAGCTCCATCTTGTTTTATCTCCGGCATCATGTCTCTGCATCTCATAGGCTGATATATAGCCAATTTGTCCAAAGGTGAAATAGTCTGAAGGCATCATCCTCATAGCCGCAAGACACCATGCCATGGCCTGAGGATCTCTTAATCTTGAACATCATTATTCAAAGGCACCAGGGTTCGGAGGCACCATCTCCATAGCCCGAGAACATCATTTCATGTTCTACGAATCCTTTACCGCACAATTCATGGCCCGGGACATCATGGTCTAAGGACGTCATCCTTACCGTCCAAATACAATCTCCATGGTCCAAAGGGAATTTGCATCATGCTTATAATTACAAAAATCTATATGCACATATTGTGTTTTGAGTTTGCAAGTGATCCGGAAGGTAACTGTTATCCTAACAGGACCAATCTTTGCTCTAGTTTCCACTCAATACTCATATCCTCCAATTATTTCAAACGTAACCGATCATTGTCCGTTACCCAGTATCATATGATATCTACTCAAGTACCCATAACCATTCTTAAATCCCGATTGGTTCTATCCGAAATTTTTGTCCGCTCTTACAAACAACTCCACCGGTTCGTTCCACCAATGGATCCAGAAATACACATTGCCTGATTCCTATAAAACCAGGGATATGTAGGCATCTCAAATCCGGAGTGCGGTCTATACTTTCCAAATCACTCCATTCAGTCAAAATCGGTCATTATTTCTTTACCCGACAATTCTTTCACCCTTCCCGAGTAAAGAGGGACAATTGTTGATACCTAATTTTCCCCTCATATTTTTAAAATATGCATATATACTTTCAAAATAGTGCATATGCATCATCACTTGATTTATAAACATATCCAAGCATTTTTTCATAGTTTCCTATAATTTTTAAAGGGTTTTAAATCAATTTATTCTTGCATTTTTATTATATAAATGCTCATTAATTAACCTCACAAATTATTTTACAATAATTTTATCATCTAATTTCACCATTTACACCCATATTAGGTTTTAAATATTTTAAAACATATTTGTCATAATTATATTTGTAATTTTTAGGCTAAAATTGCACATTTTCAATAATAGCCTATGTGTACTTATAATTACTTTATTTATGCCAAAATAATCTATTTATACTTTTATATTGTTAAATAACTATTTTTATTTGTATTTATGCACAACTAATATTTTATTATTTATTTATCATTTTCTACAAATTATTTATTAATTAAATTTGAGTATTTAAATAACAGCCTATGTTTTAGCTTATTTTCGGACCAACCCCTAGCCCAATTACCTAAATACCTATCCCAAACACCTTAGCCCAAAATCCACTAGCACAATTCCCCTACCCGTTTCTATACCCGACTCAACTTCCCCTTTACTCTTGGCCGTTGATCTTTCAAGATCAACGACCCTCATTCACTTCCTCCTTTTTAACTAATCACTCCCAACCTTAATCCCCTCATTCCCTAAACCTCGCCACCCCTAAATTCTCTCTTCTTCTGAAACCCTAGCACTGTCACCCATTACCCCTCCGATTCAAACCCAGAAACGGAATCAATCAACGATTCCCTTACCTTATTAACCCCTTCTCACTATTGGTTACCTGTTTATGGTGTTACATAATTGATTTCCTAACATGGCAAGCACATCTCTTTCATTTTGAATCAATCTGGTTTAGATCTTTGACCTTCTCTATCTGTGTTCGTTCTCGTTTCTTTATGGTACGAATCTATGAGATTCTTCACGATTTTTCTTCTTACCCTAAAACTAGGGTTCAGATCTTTCTAGATCTGTTATAGTTCTCTATTTCTTTTGAACAAATTTTATTTAATGTTTCCGTATATCTATCCATGTGCATCTCTATTATGATTTTTATTGATATTTCTATCTAATTTTTTACCCTAAAATTAGGGTTTTCGATTCTGCAAAATCAAACCAAATCTGGTTCAACGTTTAATATTTTCGTTTATCCGTCTCTGTGCATCTTTATTATATATTTTCCTTTGATTATTTCCTCCAATTTTACTTACCCTAAACTTAGGGGTTTTCGATTATTCAAACCTATTTAATTCTTTAATTGTTTGTTAAAAGCTCTATTTTACGCGTCTATTCTTACTTATATTTTCAGCCAATTTGTATGTCTTTACCTAAAATAAGGTTATGAGTTTTCTTTCCTTAGTTAATAGTTAGATGCTTTTATTGATTGATTATTATCATATTTGTGTGCTCTAGTCTAGTGCTATTTAAACCCCTCCCCTTTTTCCCCTTTCGACAAGACTTACAGTGTTATTCTATAGTTGTTCTGTACTTTGATTCCTGGCCAGCTGGAAGCCAAGTCAAGAAATCTTCTTGAGTGTTTGTTGTTGTTGATGGTCATTGTTGCATTGCATAACCTCTTTCTGTTTCATCTGAACTAGTAAGTTGTTGAACCCTTTTACTTTATTATCGGTTCGATATGTTACTGTTATTTGATTAGTTGCTTTCTGTATTCTAGACATGTTTAACTCAGTAGATTAATTGATAACATCTACTTAATTATGTGTAACTTAATACTGCCATTTGGTATTAAGTATGTTTTGACACTAGTTCACCATGTAAACTCCTTAGTTTGTTGTTAAATATGTTATCATATTATTCATTTGATTCTATGCTCACCATGCTATAATCTCTTTGTTAATGCTTACTGATAACCAATTTTCTTCTTGACTCATTAATTGATCGGTGAACTCCCTTTCTATGATTTGCATTCCCTAATGTCTTTTGTGAAGCATGCTCATGAATTGGTCCTTATTAGTTTATGAATTTGTTAATCTTCAAACTTGTTAGTTTCAAGTCCGCTTAGTTTCAAAGTGTTTGTCTCAGTGCTATGTGTGATTCTATCCCTAAGTATACTTCCCAATCCTGTCATGCACCCTTCTGTATCCTAATTCTTTGCTGGTTGAAAGCTAAAGTAATATAACTACTGTCCTTGGCCTTCTTGGTGTGGGTACTGTTCAGGGTTCTTATGAGACCCTCGTGAACTCTGACACACCAGGATTTGGTCCATAATCTTTCCTTGAATTGGTTCTGATATTTTCACTCTAGTGTGAGCACTGCCCGGGGTTCGTGAAGCCCTTGGGAACTCTGACATTCTAGAGGACTGGGCTTGATATGCTTGTGCTGTAAAAGTGAAGTGAGTCAATAATTTTGTGGTTCTATGAACACTGGCTTTGGAGAAGTTGTGAATTGAAGGGTCTGGCTTCATCCAGATGTTATTTTAAGCCTGCTGAAGGCTTCCTATAGTTTAGTACTCTGTAATCTATTCATTTGATTTTGGTCTATAATAATTAACTGTAATAACAATTGGGGGTGACAATAAAATTGGGACATGAGTTTATTTGATATTATGTGGGTAGATAACATGCCTTAAGGTTTTTTCTTCTTCTATTGTGTTAGATAACATGCCTTTATGTTTTTTCTGTTGCTATTATGTTAGATAACATGCCTTTAGGTTTTTTCTGCTGCTATTATGTTAGATAATATGCCTTAAGGTTTTCTTCCATTATTATGTTAGATAACATGCCCATATGTTTTGTTTTATGCCCAGAAATTGTGTACTAAAATTCTTCCAAATGTTTAAGTCTACCAAGCATGTTAGAAAACCTGCCTATAGGGATTTCATTTTGGCTCGAACAGATTCTGTGTATATTCTGTTTACTTTGCTTCACATGATTAGAAAACCTTCCTATAGGGATTTCATTTTGGTTCGAACAAATTCTATGAATATCTTGTTTACTTTACTTCACACGAATAGAAACCATGCCTATAGAAAATGCAATAATCTAGTATAAATTATAGCATATTCATATATGTTCGCGTAGAAATCATGTTTTTAGGCCTTAATCAACTGTCACAATCGCCTAGTTAATATGCATGTCTTTAGGCATTAACAACAATCTCAATTTCTAAACATAGAACTCATGCTTGTAGGGATAACTATCATTTGTGCCAAAATGCGAAAACGGGAATCTGCCTAATGCCTTGTTAATTACCACTAGAAAGCATGCCTATAGGAGTAAGCAATAATTCTGAGCTTTCATGTTGTCAATTGTCGATTAAATCACTTAGATAACCTGCCTATAGGGTTCAAATGCTCTAATTGAAATCAATAGGCAATTACAAGATCACTTAAGAATTACTGCCAACACTTTTACATTACAGAATTACCTAGAGATACTTTGCATAAGCTGTCAGCATGCTTTAAAATCCAGAATCACGTAGAAATCATGTCTATAAGATTTAATATCCTTAACTAATTAAACTGTCAATAGGCCAACATGTTTTGCGTGCATTTGCTGCCTTATGTGCGAGGACTAAGTTGAGCCTTTATCTGCTTTGTACAAAAAGTCCAATATGTTATGTATGTCGCTTAGTTTTAATATTTTTGAGCAACAATAGAGGTCCCAGTGCCTCCAGGACCATAGGTAAGGGACGGGTAGTGCACGCATAGGACACGAGTTAGAATTGATTAGAGCGCTTTAGGTAAAATCTTAAAGATAGTAATCAGGTAGCAGGAGATGATAGTTTGTGCCCGCTGAATAATATTGGTAACACCCGGTCTTGGGAAGTTACGAAGTATTATTTATGTTGCACGAGGTGATCCTTTAGTCTAAAAAACATAGGACCCCCCATCCCTATTAAATAGTTCTCTCGCTTCTTTATTAGACTAATTCACATAAGTTAAGTTCGGCCGAGACCCACCGTTGTGGATCTCGAGGGGTGCCTAACACCTTCCCCTCGAGGTAATTTGAGCCGTTACCCGATCTCTGGTGACGCAACTAGTAAAACCTGAGTCATTTTCAATAGGTACCCTAACACACCTTAATCCGTTAGGTGGCGACTCTCTCAATAACCAATTTCTTTCCCTTCTCAAAAGGAGTTGACAAATGTCGAAACCCAATTTCGTGAAAAAAGGGGGGCGCGAGGACGACCTTAATGGATTTTTGGGCCGTGACAACAATACATCAAAGCATAGGTTCACTTAGGTCTCACGAGTCATGAGAAAGTCTAGTAGAGTCTTGAGGATCGGTACAGAGACGGATGTACTTATCTTCGAGAGGCTACAGGGTTGTTAGGAGAACTTCTCTTCTTGATTCCTCGTCGTGCAAATTGATTATTTTGAGGCTTATACCTTTACTTCTTTCCTATTCAATCTTATACAATGTGAAGCGCTTGTTATGGATTAGGAATCGGCGAATTGTCCTAGTACTACAGATATGGTGCATGATGTTTCTACGTGCGTATTTGATTGGGCTATTACCATTGTCTTTCGGAAGGCCGTCCTGTCGTTCCAACTCAGCATCAGTATTACCTAAGGTTTTGAGATTTGGCATTGATTGTTATGACGATTCTTGCATTTCCATCGCATAGTGTGGTGTAATGGTAGGATGCTTCTCTATGCGTCGGGGCAGTACATGAACTGAAAGGAGGTTTACTTGGTGCATGATTCAGAGATTTGGTATTTTATTTCCGGTGGAGGAAAGGCAATCGGACTAGGAATGTTCAGATTTGGGTTGATGGAGTAACGAGTCTTGGTATTTTCGAGCGTGGTGGAGTTCTCAATTGTGATGTGGTGTCATCGTCCTTGTTGAACGCGTTACGGTTCGCCGATGTTATGACCTTCTTCAATTTTCCTTCGGGGCAGGGTATTGTGAAATGGTGCTTGAGATGCGGTTGTCAGATATAACATAGTGTAGCAATTTCGGAATCGAATTGGTAATTCTAGTATTGATGGCTCGAGAAAGATGATCTTCTAAGAGGTTTATAGTTGGTAGCGGCTCATTTGTTCGGGGTGTTACGAAGATGGATTCGGATTTGGGGCAACAATTGGGTGGTGAAGGACAAGAAAGGACATGTGGGAGGTGTTTTGCGGTGGTTGAATTGCTAGAAGGTCAAGTATGATAGGCAGAAGTCGAGCAGTTTCTTAAAGGAGAGGGTTTAACCAAAGTGGGGGAGTGACAGAGTAACATATGGGTTCTGTGGTAGGATGGCCACGCGCCTTGAGGAAAGTTTGGAGCCATTTGGAATTTATGGTGGACAGTGACTAGGTCCACGGATTTTATTAGGATGCAACGTGACTTCGAGTTTGGAATGCATTGTTGGATTTTAGCGGATGTCAATAGGGAAGAAGGAATCTTGGTGGGTTCCAGGGTTTTGTGATTGTAGCTTCAAGCTAAGTGGAGGAGACCCACCGTCTACGATTGGACTGCGTAGTCGTCTACTTGTGCAGTTTCTGGTTATCAGTGTTGTTTAACCAAAGAATTAGATTCTTTGCCAAAGTTATTTTAAGAAGAACACGGGTTTTTGATAACCAAAGAATATGATAATAATTGTAAGTAAATTCATAAATAGAAAGCAGAAAGATGCATAAAAAGTAAGTATATTTCAATAGTGGTTCGAACGTGTCCTTACAAGTTATTTTTTAGTGATTGAGCATTAATGGCTAATAATGGCATTAATGTAACGTTACAATGATTAACTATAACTGTTGCGTCAATATTATGTAACGTTTTCGCTCATTAATTGAAGATCCCCGAATCTGCCCTTTATTCCGTTTTGATTCATTCTGACCGTGTCTCTTCGCCTTCTCAATTAGGTAGAGATTCCCGTATTTGATTACCCCGTGGGTATGCTGTTCCGTTCCTCTTTATCTCGTACCTCTTCATAAAGTCTCGTCCAGTTGTCATGTTGTCATTTCTCCACATAGATTGCTGAGTCATCATAAGTATTACACGTGTGAAGCGCATTTTTACCAATACAGATAGTCCCCCCACTTACCATTTATTTATCGATTAATATTTCGTAAGTGGATACTCATTTATGGCGGGAACATTTTTGCGTCGCTTCACTCGTTCCATTGCATCCGTCTCTGAATGTATGCGTCGCTTGTCACTTACATTTAATGCCCGTGCCACGTGACTTTTCCGGATTGGTTCTGCAATTATTCAGCGCCTTTTAGGGCTTTTTGCGGCTGCATCAGTCTTGAAGTGACAGCTTCAATTATGACTTTCACATCACTATTTTTTCCATTTTTTGACGGTTGCCTTTGAGTATAAATACCCCTTTTTCCTTTCTTTACTTTCACGAAAAACTTCTAACCTTCTTTCTTTATTTGTAAATTCTTCATCTTCATAAATATGTCTTCTTCAAACCAGCAATCTAAAAAGGTCATCATTGTAGATGAACTGACTCCTTATTCTGCTCCAACACGGAGTAGGAGAGGTGGTAGGCTTAGGAACTTAAATTCTACTCCTTCCAGGGGTTCTTCTTCTTATTCTTCTCCCCCGCCATCCTCTAGATCTAACACTCCTTCTTCTTCTTCGAGGGCTAGGGCTAGGGCTTCTAGATCTTCATCAAATAGTAGAGAACACAATGAACCGCTTCGTGAGTCGAGAGTAGATGAGATTGTTCATGTGGAGTTTTCTTTTTCCAAGGATAGTCAAGCCATGAGTGAGAGCTTTCTTCAATGTCATCACATGACAGTGCTGACCTTTATCCTACCCAAATAACAGAGGGCTTAGTGTCTCTTGTACGCAGGGATTGTTATTGGGAGCCTGTTTTTCCTGTTGTTGTTCCTAACGATAACCAAAGAATAACCTATTACAAGACTGGATATTCTTATGTCTATAATTATCCTTTCACATTAGGATTCAAGCCTCCCATCGACCCTGTTATCATCGAGTTTTGTCGATTCTTCAAAGTTTGTCTGGGACAAGTCGGTCCTCTTATTTGGCGAGTAGTCGTGTGCCTTAGGTATTTGGCCAATTTACTTTTGTATCCTTTACTTTTCATCATCTTATTCACCTCTATTCTCCGATACTATTCCGCCAAGAAGTGTTTACTCTCGCGGCTAGGAGTAAAAGGGTGTTAGTTACTCCAGATGATTACAAAGATAGAGGGTGGTATGTCCAGTATGTTGCTGTCCCTATTGCAGGTTTAGTAGGTGAAGAAAATCTCCCCTTCCCTGAGAAGTGGAACTTTGCACATGAGTACAGTTTTGCTCACTTTCCATTTCTTCACTTTTGATGAAATTTCAGTACCGTGACTGTTTCTTCTTCTTTTGCAGCAACCATGGGAATCGTCGAGAATGTCTCCGGTTTCCGTGATTGGGTAGAAAAACTCTTTTCAATCGCTCCTTTAGAAGAATATTCGTGGAAGTACCTCTCTTTGAGGTTTGGTTGGAAGGTGAAGACCTACGGTAAGTGATGTTTTTTTTGTTTTTACTTCTTCTCTTTTTGAGTTTTATCTGACCCCTTTTATTTGGTAGGGTTTCCTGCTCGTGGAGTTTCTGCTGCGGCTGTGTCCGCTTCAAGGCTGTCTCTGGCTAAAGCCCAGGAGATCATTGTTGGTTCCTCCTCGTCGAAAAGAAAAGCAAGTGGGTCCATGACCTTAGAGGAAGAAGAGGGTTCGCTAGTCCATAGGTCACGTAGGAGGAGGGTGGTCTTTGATGATGAATCTGCACCCGTTGTTGATCCTCCTATTCCTGAATAAGAACTTTCCGCTCCTGAAGATGCAACTCCCTCTCCTGTTCATGAGTCTATTGATCACCTGTTCCAACAAGGTTTTGATACCATCTCTGATGAAGCTCCTCTTGCTGTTTTCTCTCCTCCTACTGCTAAGAAACTTTCGTTTATTGCTCCCGTTGCTGCCTCTGCTCCAATTGCCGTTCTTGCTCCCGTTGCTGCTCTTCAACCTACTCCTTCTGTGGCTCGTTCGCCCTCCCCTGCTTCCATGCCTTCTGCTGTTGAAGTAGGGTCTTCCACCAGGGGGGTGATGAATCAAGTTACAATAAAGGTTCCTGCGGCGGGCAGCCTCTTGAAAAAGTCGGGCCAGGCTGATGTATGGTTAAAGCCATTGATAGGTTCGACTAAGAAGTCTAAGCTAGAAAGCCACAACTCCCTGACTTGGATGAACGAGATTGTGCACTCGTGTTTAAAGGTTAAACTTGATTTTCCTCCATATGTACTTGTATATATTCTTACCGTATCTAATTTATCATTTTATGTAGATCAACCTTATAGGCACAGAGCTAATGAAAGGAGTTGTTCAATCGGAGCAAGCATCAAATGACTTCCACATTGAGGATGATAATTTGAAGGAGCAGTACGAGAGTTGAAAGCTTGACATGGAGGCAATGGAGGAGGAAAAGTGTACCTTGGAGCGGCAAGTTAGGGTTATGGCAGCAGAACTGGCCGTTGAGAAGGCATCTTCGAACCAGGCAGGTAAGGACAAAAATGTCTTAGAGTCTTCATTTGTGGAGCAACTTTCCCGTGTCACAGAGGATATTATGAGCCTGAAGGATTTGTTGGACCAGAAGGAGGTGTACTCTGGAGAACTTGTGCAATTGCTCACCCAAACTCAAGAAGACCTTCGTAACTCTTCAGAGAAGGTCCAATTTCTGGAAAGATCCATCGCTCCTTTACAGGCCTCTCATGATGTTGTTGTGGTTGAAAGAGATGAGCTAAGAGCTGAAGCTGAACAATGGGAGAAATACTACGAGGATCTTGAAGACAAATTAGCCGTCGATGTTAGATGGGCTTATTTGAATTCCCGTCTTGACACATTGACAGAAATGGGCCAAGACGGTTATGACTTGGAAGCCGAAATTGCTAAAACTAGAGAGACGATTGAGAAGTATCAGGAAATTCAGAATTTCTCTTCACCTGAGGCTAAGGTCCATGCTGCTCGTGTCTTGCCATCTCAAGCCGCTCCTCCTGTTAGTGAAGACAACCCCCCATCTAGTGAAAAAGTTTAAGGAACTTGGTTCTTTTATTTTTTATTTGCAACAATTGGTGGTTACCCCAGGTCCCATTGGGGGTTAAAGTTCGGTCCTTTGTAACTCCCCAATTGACAACTTAAGAGCAACTTTTGTATAAACAAATTAGGCTTAGACTAAGTTAATACTTAGTTTTTTTGCCACTATATATAATAGTAATATCGGCATGACTTTCGATTCCTTTGAGTTTTTGTTTTCACTCATAAATCTTTGCATGCTTTCTTTTTAAGGTTTTTAGTTTACCTCTGAGTTTTTGACTTTGCATTTAAAAAAATGCTTAGATTTTTCGTACCTTTTTGTAATAGGCACGATTTATAAAAGAGGGCCCTTTTTTGATCGACACTTAATGAAGAAGACGTCTCAACTTCATAATGGTATAAATGCACAAAAGAGAGATAGGAATTTCACATATTTTTATTTGACAATGTTTTTAAGAAATTCTTTGTATTGTTTCGAACTTTCGCAACATTTTACATGTGTTTGTGTATCGTCCATAACTCCTTTGCAACTGTATTTCTTACAACAGATTTGGTATAAACTTGTACGCGTAACTGCTTTTCTTTTGTAACAGCTTTTTCGAATTAATACAAGGGTATAACTCTTTTCATTTATAACAGTTTTTGAATAAATATACGGGTATGAATTTTTACCCGTAACTGTTTTTGTTTACAACAGTTTTTGAATAAATACATGGATAATGCTTTTCTCATCCGTAACTATTTTTATTTACAACAATTTTTGAATAAGTACAAGGATGTTGCTTCATCCGTAACTGTTTTCATTTACAACAGTTTTTGACTAAGCACAAGGATGTGCATTTTTATCCGTATCTAATATTCTGCCCTTAACTTAAACATTCGTTTACATTTACGAATATGTCTTTTTGAAGGTTTTTGAATCAGGCTTTGTGTTTTTTTTTTGTCTTTGGCTCTTTGATTTTGCTCATAGTACTTGACTTGTTGGGAAGATGGATCTTCAGGCTTGAGCTTTGACTTTTTGATAATCTTCTTTGCTTCTTCTTTGCCTTCCATACTGTTTAGTCCCCCAAGTGTTTGAGCTTTGAAGAATGAAATCTCGAGCACTTGACTATTCCTTCCTTGTGGTCCTTTTCCTAAAAAGGAAAAACATACTGGACTAAAAGGTATATAGTTTAGATGATGACTGCTTAACCCTTTAAAAATGTCCATCAGAAAGTTGTAACCCTAGACCGGGAATTCAGTTACTTCCTCGTGTCTATGTAGGTCTAATATCATCATCTTGTGATGGGTTAGTTTTTTGGCTATCATCTAAAATGGTTAGTGTAACTTTAACTGTACAAAAGTAAAATCGAACGTAATGATACCTGACCGGGGGTATTCCCTTTACTTCAGAAGTAATACTTCTTCAAATGAAAAACATTCCAACTGGTCGTAAGATTCTGCCATCCATAGTTTCCATCTCGTAAGCGCCTTTTCCAGCAATGCCACGGACTTTGTAGGGCCCTTCCCAGTTTGGATTAAGCTTTCCTGCATCAGCTTCCTTTGTTGATTGGAAGAGTTTTTTAAGAACGAAGTCCCCAATTTTGAAATATCTGAGGTGAGCTTTTCTGTTGTAATATCGCTCTATAATTTGTTTTTGGGCTGCCATACTTATTGATGCAACATCTTTTCTTTGCTCGAGCAAATCCATATTTGTCCTTAACTTGTCGTTGTTTGTTTCTTCAGTTTTCATTGTGAATCCGTGCTTGGTTCGCCGATTTCCACTGGCATTAATGCTTATGAACCATAGACAAGTGCGAATGGAGTTTCTCCCGTGGATACTTTTGCAGTAGTTCTGTAAGCCCATAATACTGTCGGTAGCTCGTCAGGCCAGTTTCCCTTAGCTTTTTCCAACCGTTTCTTTAAGTTGTTGACAATGAATTTGTTTGTTGACTCGGCTTGCCCATTAGCCGCGAGGTGATATGGTGATGAAGTGATTCGCTTGATTTGCCAGCTTTCGAAGAATTCTGTGATTTGTGAGCCTATGAATTGTGGGCCATTGTCACATACGATCTCCTTTGGTATTCCAAAGCGGCATATTATATGTCTCCATATGAAGCTTTTCACTTCTTTCTCTCGCACCTGTTTAAAAGCGTCTGCCTCCACCCATTTTGTGAAATAATCAATTAATACGAGTAAGAACCATACCTTTCCATTAGCTGGGGGAAGGGGTCCCACTATATCCATGCCCCATTAATGAATGGCCATGGTGACACCACTGGGTGGAGTAATTTTGTTGGCCAGTGCATATTGTTGGCATATCGCTGACATTTGTCGCATTAAGCTACGAAGCTCTCAGCATCTTCCTCCATTTTAGGCCAATAGTACCCTGCCCTGATTAGGGTTTTGACAAAGGATCTCGCTCTTGCATGGTTTCCGCAGTGTCCTCCGTGTACTTCCTTCATCACGTACTCTGTTTGATTGGGTCCAAGGCACTTTTCTAGGGGACCTTTTACGGTATAAAGTTTCACAAACTAGGCAGTACCGCGCAGATTTCTGGCGAAGTGCTTGAGCTACTTTTCTATCTTCAGGCACAATGTCGTTCTGCAAAAGGTTTACAATTTCGTTTCTCCAATCCCACGTTCAATTTTTAAATGTAACCTCATTTTTGTCCTGGTCGATTGCTGAATGAAATAGGTGTTTGACAATTGCATTGTCTTTATTTGTTACGTCGGCAACTTCTGCGAGGTTAGCTAATGCATCCGCTTCTGCATTTTCCTCTTTGGTATTTGCGTAACTTTCCATGACTGGAATTGCCTTGCTAGGTTTCGTGCCTTTTCCAGATATTGTTGCATCCGAGCCTCACTTGCGGTATAAGTCCCTTGCATCTGGTTTACCACTAGTTGAAAGTCACTTTTCATCACGATTTTCTCAATTGAGAGTTCTCGTGCCAGTTCAAGCCCTGCAATGACAACTTCGTACTCTGCTTCATTGTTAGTTATGAGATAACATTTAATGGCTTGTCGTATCTTTTCACCCGCAGGTGATATTAAAATAATTCCCAAGATGGCTCCTTTTATGTTAGAAGAGCCGTCAGTAAATAGGGTCCAAATTCCTAGATTAGCCCCGTTGAAGAGTTGTAACTCTTTTTCCACTTCAGGTATTATGCTAGTATTAAACTCAGCGACGAAATCAGCTAAAATCTGAGACTTTATTGTATTCGTAGGCTGATATATTATGTCATGTTCTCTTAATTCTATTGCCCATTTAGATAATCTCCCTGATAACTCTTGTTTATGTAAAATATTTCTTAGTGGATACGAGGTCACAACAGTTATTGGCATTGAAGTATGGTCTCAACTTTCTAGCTGCCATGATTAGAGCTAAGGCTAATTTTTCTAGATGAGGATATCTAGTTTCAGTATCTAATAAAGACTTGCTTACATAATTAATCGGAGATTGTTTACCTCTGTCTTCTCTTACCAGTACTACACTTACGGCAATTTCTGCTACGGCAAGATAGCCATACACCCTCTCCCCCTCTTTTGGTTTAGACAGCAGCGGGGGTTTTGATAGATATGCCTTCAGATCTTTAAGAGCATGTTGGCATTCTTCAGTCCATTTGAAATGATTCTGTTTTTTTAGAACTGAAAAGAATTTAAAACTTTTCTCTGAAGACCTAGAGATAAATCTTCCTAAGGCTGCAATTCTTCTTGTTATTTTTTGAACTTCTTTTTTGCTCGTAAGTATATCAGGATTTTCGTCAATAGCTTTAATCTGAGCAGGGTTTACTTCTATAGCCCTATTTGATACAAGGAAACCCAAAAACTTACCTGATTCAACGCCAAAGGCGCATTTTTCTGGATTTAGTTTCATGTTATACCTGCACAGGATTTCGAAGGTGATTGAAAGATGATGGAAATGATCTTCTGCTTGAGTTAATTTTACCAGCATATCATCAATGTATACTTCCATTGTTTCCTCCAGATGTTCCTGGAACATCTTGGTCACTAGCCATTGATACGTGGCTCCAGCATTTTTCAGGCCAAAAGGCATGACTTTGTAACAATAAGTCCCCCATTTGTAATAAAGGAAGTTTTTTCCTCGTCTGAGGGATCCATTTTTATCTGATTATAACCAGAATATGCATCTAGAAAGCTCAACAATTCATGACCTGTTGTGGCATCAATCATTCGATCTATGTATGGTAATGGAAAGGAGTCTTTGGGGTATGCCTTATTCAAATCTATGTAATCTACGCGTACTCTCCATTTAGCATTCTTTTTGGCTACCACTACAGTATTAGCTAACCAATTAGGATATTTTACCTCGCGTATTGAATAAATTTTCAAGATTTTTTGTACCTCTTCATCGATCACTTGGTTCTTGAATGGTCCTTGCTTTCTTTTCTTTTTCTTGACATGCACGAAGGATGGATCTTCATATAGTTTATGAGTCATCACTTCCGGAGGTATACCTGTCATATCTGAATGGGACCAAGCGAAACAATCTGAGTTAGCTTTTAAATATTCAATTAAATTACCTCTTCTTGCGAGGCTTAGCCTCGTGCCTATATGAACGTTTTGCTTAGGCTTCTGCTCGAATAGTGGGATAGCTTCGAGATCCTCAATAGCTGTTTTAATATGCTCGTCTTCTTCTGGCTCCTACATGACATCGGGTCTGGAATCCATGTCCGTATGTGTTGATATTGCCTCTGTGGTGATTTGGTTCGCCTTCTCGTGGCTTCCTTCTTCCATACCTATTTGGGTTCCAATTTCTTCTTCTGTACCTAATTGGGTGATTTCCTCGTCTTTTGACTCTTCCGCTACCTCTTTTTTGTTTGAGTGTACTACTGAATTTATATTCCTTTAGTTCTGCTGATCGCCTCGAATCTGTTGAATTCCCCATTTGGAAGGGAATTCTATTACCTGGTGTAAAGTATATGGTATTGCTTCCATGTCATGGATCCATGGTCTCCCCATGATTACATTGTAAGCCATATCGATGTCAGTGACTTGAAATTTCGTATTTTTGATTACTCCTTCTGCATAGGTACTAAGCTCAATTTATCCTTTTGTTATGACCGTAGAGTTGTAAAACCCAGATAAGGCTCGTGCATTTGGGATTACTCGATCCTCCATTAGCATTTCTTCCACAACTCTCAGTAAAATGATGTTGACTGAGCTACCTGGATCAATCAACACTCTTTTTACATTAGTGTCATGTATGAGTAGAGATATTAACAGAGCGTCGTTATGATGAAGCAATAATCCGTTGCCATCTGCATTGTCGAACATTATATTGTCTGCTTCCATGTCTTCACGAATCCGCTTCCCGTGTGTAATTGTGAATTTTGTTGTTCTTTTGCAGACTACTCCGTTCACCCCCTCTCCTTCGTCTATCACATTCACTGTTCTCTTTAGAGATGGTGGTTTCGGGGGCTCTTGCCTGTTCTTTATATATGCATGTTTGCCTTTTTCGCTAAACAGTTCTGTTAGATAGCCCTGTTTTAATAATTGTTCTACCTCACCTTGCAACAATCTACAATCTGATGTTCTTTGTCCATGATCGTTATGGAATTTGCACCAAAAGTCTTGATTCCTTCTGCTTGGATTCAATCTCATTTCTTTGGGCCATCGAACTTTATCGCCCATGTTTCTCAGTACGGTAATTAATTCAGAAGTACTTACATTGAAGTTGTAGTCTCCGACTCTTGCATTACTTTTGTTTCGTTCCTCCCGATCTTTTCTAGATCTTGAGGAGGATGAGTTTGTATCTCTATTCCGACCGTGTGTTTTCAAACTTGGAACGAGTTTCTCCTCCTGAAGGTTCCATATATGGATCGTACCTGTTCTTACCTGTTCTCCTTTCTAGTTCAGAGCGTCTAGAACTGGCTTGATCTTGAGCTTTTGATTGAGCAATGGTGTCTTCTTCTTTTATTCATAGCTTGGTGTTGTACCTATTATAGACATTGTTCCATGTCGTGGCTGGGAATTCTCTCAAGCTTTCCTTGAGTCTTCTTGTGCCTTCTGAGCTTCTGCCATTTAAGTTGCTTGCAAACGCCATTACTGCCCAATTGCCAAGTACCCTTGGTAGTAGCATTCTTTCTCATTGAAACCTCTCTACAAATTCTCGGAGCAACTCCGCTTCTCCTTTTTTTATCTTGAATATGTCTTTTGTTCTTTTTTTGACTTTTTGTGCACCGGAATGTCTTTTATAAAAGAATCTGCAAGCTCACCAAAAGAGTCAATATAATTTTCGGGTAGAAGAGAATACCATGTTAGTGCTCCTTTGGTGAGTGTCTCTCCGAAATTTTTGACTAGTACTGATTCAATTTCTTATTTAGTCAGATCGTTGCCTTTTACTCCTGTAGTAAAAGCAATTACATGATCACGTGGATCAGTTGTCCCGTCGTACTTGGGAATATCAGGCATTTTGAATTTCTTTGGAATAGGCAAGGGTGCTGCATTTGGCTTCCAAGGTTGTTGAGAATATCTATCAACTTCAATGCCTTTGATAACAGGTGGTACTCTAGGAATTTGCTCGATTCGGTCGTTTTGTTCCTTCACCTGTTTCTGCAAGGTTAGTAATAAAGACTGTAATTATGGATTACTGGACATACCTGGTCTTGCTTCAAGGGACTCATTTGGAGTGCCTCTACTTCCTGAGTTTGCTAGTCCGGAATGTGGATTTTCCACAGTTGCAGTGTTGTTAGAAGGAGGTGTAAGTGATGCAGCTGGCAGTCCCCTCATGGAAGGTTGTAAGGCTTGAGTCACATATTCACCAACCATTTGTTTTACAGGATCTTGTTCTCCTGTTTGTTCATTTCCATTGTGATTATTATTTTGAGTTGTGGATCTCTCTGAGGAATGTTCCCTTGAGCCTCGTGGGGAACCTGAAGGTGATGGAACTGGAGTTCCAATCCTTTGTTGGTTGTTTTCGTTGGCGTTCGACATAATTTACAGAATGTTGTTTGAGAAAAAACAGAGATTATCAGATTCCCGGTAATGGAACCAATTTGTTTAACCAAAGAATTAGATTCTCTACCAAATCTATTTTAAGAAGAACACGGGTTTCTGATAACCAAAGAATATGCTAATAATTGTAAGTAATTCGTAAATAGAAAGCAAAAAGATGCGTAAAAATTAAGTATATTTTAATAGTGGTTCGAACGTGTCCTTACAAGTTATATTTTACTCCCTTTTATAGGGAATTTCTTAATATAATGTGTACTCTTTTCAGTGATTGAGCATTAATGGCTAATAATGGCATTAATGTAACGTTACAATGATTAATCGTAACTGTTGCGTGAAGATTATGTAACGTTTTGGCTCATTAATTGAAGATCCCCGAATCTTCCCTTTATTCCGTCTTGATTCATTCTGACCGTGTCTCTTCGCCTTCTCAATTAGGTTGAGATTCCCGTATCTGATTATCCCGTGGGTATGCTGTTCCGTTCCTCTTTATCTCGTACCTCTTCATAAAGTCTCGTCCAGTTGTCATTGCTCCACATAGATTGCTGAGTCATTATAAGTATTACACGTGTGAAGCTTATTTTTACCAATACAAGTGTATTGGTGTGTTATTACGACTATGGAAAGAAAACATCAGTGGTAATTTGAACAAAGGATTTAAGGAATGTGTGTTATCTTTGGCCTTATCGGTTCATGTTCAGGTTTTGGGAAGACTCAGAGTCTATGCTTTGTGTGGATGTGATGCATAAGGAAAGGAATTCAACCGATTACTTCTTTGAGAGGGTGTTCATGTGCGAGCAGGACTTTGGAGTTTGATTATATTCGGGAACAAGTCATAGTGGGTGACTCTCAACAATGGTCCTAGCAGGTTCAAAATTTAAAGTGCGGTGCCTAAGGATTTCGAGTCCGTGGTACGGTTAAGTATCGAGCTTTTGCAGTGGATTATGAAAGGGACCTGGAGTGTTCTATGTTATCATCAGTCTGCTGTGTAGCATTGGAGGAATGGGAGAAAATAACTTTGGGTTCATAGAGAAATTATCAGAATGAGTGTACCAGTTGAATGTGTGCACAAGGAGGGTATGAGATGGTTCGTGGGTTTTGAGACAACGTGATCTCGTGAATTAGGTCGCTCAGGATGATTACGAATTGAGTTCGTTATATTTTGAATGGAGTTATTATTACTTCTGAGGCAAGTCCAGAGTAAATTAAAGAAATTGATTCGGGTAGCAGTGGTTGAATTGGCATGATGGTGGCAATGATCAACTCCTTCAGCGTCTTAAGTTATACATGTGAGCTATTTGCGGTACGTGCGTGATTTGACGGCCGCCGTAATTTTATTTATTTGGAGGAATTTGATTATTATGGCATGTTATGGGTAGATGGATCCCGATTGAGTTATGGTGGTTCAGACCACAACTTGAGGTTTGTATTTTCTGCGGTTATGGGAATTCAATTGTGTGTTGCAATGGTTCTCCTGAAATGATTTAAGTGAAAGGCTTCTGTATGATAAAGTGTTTATTCTATTAGTGGTTCCGGAGTTATTATGAAATTCTTGTGCTCTCACGTAGTGGCATGTTAGGTGCAATGAGCGGCATGGGAATTGGAACTTGAGGATCAAAGTTGCAGTTCGGTGTTGGCAAGAATGTCACGAGCTCGAATGAGCAGGAAAGGATTCAGATGTTAGAGTAAGCTGGTGTTGTCTTTAGCGTCATCTGAGATTGGTGTCTTGGGTAAGAGGCTTTGTGTTCTGATTGGCGGATCCTTGTTATTCTTTACAGCATTAGTATGGCTGGTGGTATGGATGTGTAGACTTGTTACCTAGTGCGGAAGGTCGTGGGAGCGTGTTCCGCGGGAAGATTGTATAAGTGTGACATGTATTCACATAATTGATTAAAGGTTGAAACCAAGTATGGAGATGTTGGTACTATCGCTAATGTGAGAATCTATGCCTAGAGAGCGAACGGTTCGTTTAGTTGTGGACTGTGGAAGTTTGTCGCGAACTTGACGGTTGTTCCTATGCCTCATGGGAAAGAGGGGTATTATGGACCCCTGAAATATTATTGTCCCTATGCGGTATGATCAGAATCGATATGAGGCTCGTGGATGGATCTAAATGTGAATGTGGGCTTTGTATTAGACTGTATGTGTTCATTTCAGTATAGCATTCTATGGAGGAGTATTCAGACGTTGGATATCATTTCGTCGTTGGCTATTTCATGTAATACTGTATTGTGCCATGTGGGTTGTGAGGAGTTTTGGTTATTTTCACTCATATTGAGCTTCCAGGTAATTCGTGATGTTGTGAGAGCATGATGGATATCAAGATGCAGATCATCTGTTGTACCTTTATTATGCTTGACTTTCGTAGCGTATGGCTCTATCTATCTCCCCAGGATTTGTATTATGCACTTCGCGTGTTTGTGGTTGATATTCGAGTATTTCGTAGTTATGAGCATTTTTCTCGGTAATCATTTTCTTATAAATTATTATGTGTCGATTGAGTGGCACGCCGCCACTGGTATATTGTTTGGATCGGGTGGCACGCTGCCAAAGGTATCATGGTTGGATCGGATTGCACGCTGCAACAGTGTGATGTTGAGTAAAATATCCCCTACCTATTATTTCGTGTATTGCTTCTCATTTTCTAAGAAAGGTTCATAACACTAGTTCGATTGTCTAATTAGTTATGTGGGTTGAGTAGCCCTTTCCAGAGTTCGTTTCTTTATGTATCACATTCGAGTTTGTTTATTGTGGGCATGTTGTGGCATTATATGAGGCCTTTGGCAGTGTCTGAGGTAGCTTATTGTCTGAGCAGCTTGTACTGGGTGAGACGAGATTATCGGGCATGGGATCAGTACGATCGGATTTATATGCAGTATATCTGAGAGCAACTATCGTTATTTGGTTCATAATGGAGTAATGGTTCTTATCAGGAGGAGAGACTCAATGATTTATTGACTCAGCAGTTGTTGTGAATTTCTACACATCTATTTCGTCATGGAAGTATTGCAAGAGATGGAATAGGACTTATATGTGTCATGGAGTGTATTGTGGGCATCAGATTCGTGGAATTTTGACTATTATTGCTAGAGGGTGTTGTTATGGTTAGGTGAATTATGCAGTGCGTGGTGTGGATTCAGAATAGGTATGAAATGGTACATCGTGTAGTGATGGACACGGTATTCGTATGTTAGAAACAGACTTGGTAGAGAATTTCATATGTTGGAATTTGGCTCTAAGGCTTAATTGACCAGGTAAAACAGGATTTTCAGGTTTTCTCGAGCTAATGTGCTTAACTGGGTTGTGGTAGCACCGGTAGGTGCACGAGGTGTTAAACAATGATTTCGGACAACTCCAGAGCAGTTCTTAGCATGTTCGAGGACGAACGCATGTTTAAGTGGGAGAGAATGTAACGACCGGGCCGGTCGTTTTGAGCTCTAGCGCGTCGTTCAGCGATTTGAGGCCATGAGCAACTTCACTTCAGGTATTATGAGTTGTAAGCATGGTCAGAATTGAAGTTCGTGAAGTTCAGAGTGGATTTGGAAAGAGAATTCTCATTTCGGAAGCTTAAAGTTGGAAGAATCTGACCAAGGGTTGATTATGAGTAAACGACCTCGGAATCGGGATTTGAATGTTACAGCAGGTTCGTATGATAATTTCGGACTTCGGTGTATGTTCAAATTGGGTTTTGGATGACCCGGGAGCGTTTCAGCACCTATTGTGGAAGTTAGCATTTTGGAAGAGTTTCATGAATTATGGGTGGAGGTGTATTTTATGTTGTCGATCTCCGTTCGGGATTTCGGGTCTGATAATAACTCCATATGGTGATTCAGGTATTTGGAGCGCGTCCGAAAATGGATTCATAGGTTCGTAGCTCATTTTGGGGTCATTTGGCTTAAGTTAGGAATTTGAAGGTTTTTGAGAAGTTTGACTGGAAGTGGACTTTTTGATATCGGGTCGGGGTCTAATTCCGGAAGTTGGAATAGGTCTGTAATGTTGAATATGACTTGCCTGCAATATTTGAGGTCAATCGGACGTGATTTGATAGGTTTCGGCATCGAATGTTGATGTTTGAAGTTCTAAAGTATATTAAGCTTGAATCGGGTTGCGGTTCTTGATTTCGATGTTGTTTGATGGGATTTTAAGGCTCAACTAAGTTCTTAATGTATTTTGGAACTGGTTGGTGTAATTGGACGGGGTCCCGGAGGCCTCGGGTGGATTCCGGGTGGTTAGCGGATCAAATTTTGAACTTGAAGAAGAGTTGAGGCAGCTGATATCTGGTGTACCCGCACCTGCGAAGTATTGGTCGCAGGTGTGGAGGGCGCAGAAGTGACATTTGAGTCGCAGGAGTGGAGTAGGACAGTCAGGTGAAAGACCGCCAAGTGCGAAGCTGTTGGCCGCATCTGTGCAAGCGAAAAGTCTCTCGCAGAAGCGGAAGGGTTTCCCGCACCTGCGAAGCCGCAGGTGCTGCTACTGGACCGCATGTGCGATGGTCGGGGATGGGCGGTGTGTTCTTTAAAAATGAGGGCTTGGATTTTAACTTCATTTCCCCCATGAGAGCTGGTCTTGGAGAGAGTTTGGAGCTCATTCTTCGTCATCAATGTCAAGGTAAGTGATTCCTGATCATTATAAGTTAAATACATGGTTAATATAAGGATTTAAACATGGAAATTAGTATAAATTGTGGGGGGTTTGGGTAGAAAACATAGAATTTGTACTTCTCAATTTTGACCACGAATTTGGGCATGGAATTGGGAATAAATCATATGTTTGAGTTCATAAGGTTATGGGAATGATTATCTTCGAAAATTTTTGGAATCCGGGCACGTGGACCCGAGGGTGATTTTATCGACTTTTAGAACGTAATTGGAATTTGTCATAAATTGGATTATAAGGAGTATTAGAGTATATATTTATATTCATGGATTTCCACATTTATTTACTAGTTTTGGAGAATTGAGCATCGATTCGAGTTATTGGAAAGGCTTGTGAGCCGAAGAAGGAACTTCGGAGCTAGGTAAGTATCCTTTCTAACTTTGTAAGAGGGTATTAACCCCATAGGCGAACTAAATTATTATGTGCTTCTAATTTTGGAGGCTACGTACGCACGAGATGACGAGAGTCCATACGTAGCTATGCCTATGTCCGGGTAGTTTTTGGCTTACATCATGCCTTGTTGATATTATTATTGATTTATGTTTAATATTTTCCTTAAGGAAGAGCGGGATTGAGTTTGCTTATTAAATGTTTTGAATGGAGTTGAAATTGTCATAAAAATGGGGATCTTAAAAGTTTTTGAAATTGTCATAAAAATGGGGATCTTAAAAGTTTTCATTGGAATTTCATATTTTGAAAAGAATGGAAGAATACTTTAATAACTTGAGAAACATATATCTGACCGCGTTGCATGTATGATTCGCGAGTGGGGTAACTCTTTTAAATTTATATTTTACCGCGTCGCATGTATGATTCGTGAGCGGGGTAATTCCTTTAAATTTATATTTTACCGCATCGCATGCATGATTCGCGAGCGGGGTAATTCCTTTAAATTTATATTTGACCGCGCCCCATCTATGATTCACGAGCGGGGTAATAGATGCATCTACGGTTCGCGTCGTTCGACTCTCGGCAGTGTACAGTTCACATTTATGTTGGATAGGGATGAACGTCCTCCGTGGTATTTGTGTGTGACAATAGGATTGGAGATCCCTTTTGTAATTGGTATAAAATTCATTGTTTGAGTGATTACACGTTTTAAAGAATGGAAGTCATTTAAGCTCTTAATTAATGGGAAGACTTGTTCAGTTATTTCTTGTTCTGAGCCTTATGTTGTACATTATGCTTAATTAGAAGTTCACAGTATCATATTATTGAACCACTAGTAACTGTCGGAGTCGACCTCTCGTCACTACTTCATCAGGGTTAGACGGGATACTTACTGGCCGTTGTTTTCGTACTCATACTACAGTTGTTGTACATTTTGTTGTACATGTATATGTATGGATAGTGGCCTTGTGGGTGCATCGGCGTGGTTGACACGGGGACTTAGATGAGCTGCATCTTATGTACGATCTGCAACCAGCAGAGTCTCCTTCGAAGTATTGGTATTTCTCTTTCTGTCCAAATTGTATTCCGGACAGTTATTGTACTTTATTTTATTCCTTAGTAAACGCTCATGCACTTGTGACACCGGATTTTGCGATGATTACGGGTTATTCAGTATTGAAATTGTTAAAAACATTATTGCTTATTCTGTTAAGTCCACCCTTTACTATTACATTGAAAAAAAATCATGATTTCAAAAATACTTAAATGAGAACTATATTGATTATTTACTGTTGGTTTGCCCGACAGTGGTGTCCGGCGCCTTCACGACCTTAATGAATTTTTGGGTCATGACACAGGTGAGGGGCTCCGAGTCACCTAAAATTATGTTGTTCCATTAGGAAAGACCTAATGAACAATAGTCGTTGCTTCGCCGTGACCGTTATTCATTTTTTGGCATTTTAGGGCGATAAACATGAATTCAAGATGATTTCTGATTTTTGATGTACTAGTCCATGCCATCTTCATGAATTCGGGCAACGGGCTCTTAATTGCCTACAATTTTATGGGCCTATCAGAAACGACCTAATGCATAATTGTCATTACTTCGCCATGACAACTTTTTTTCTTTAGTTTTGGCACCTTATGGCTATAAAATAGGAATTCAAGATGATTTTCAATTTTTCGTATACTAATATCCACACCATCTTCATGAATTCAGGCGATGGGCTCCTGATCGCCTAAAATTTTGTGGGACCGTAAAAAATGACCCAATGAACAATAGTCATCGTTTCACCATAATTGTTCCTCATTTTTTTGGCGTTTTAAGGCCATATAATAGGAATTCGGAACGATTTCTAATTTTATGTGTGTTAATGTCCACTCCATCTTCGTGAATTCAAGCGACATGCTCCAAATCGCCTAAAAACATGTTGTGGTCCCATTAGAAAAGACCTAATAAATAATATTCATTGTTAACTATGGTTGTTCCTTGTTTTTGGTATTTTGGACCATAAAACAAGAATACATGACGAATTCCAATTTTTCATTTACGTCCACGCCATTTTTACGAATTCAAGTGACATTCTCCGAATTGCCTATAATTTTGTGGGGCCATCGAAAATAACCTAATGATCAATAGTTATTACTTCTCCATGAATGTTCCTCATTTTGAAGTTTTAGAGCCATAAAATAAAAATTCTGGATTATTTCAAAATTTTCATGTGCTAATGTTCACACCATCTTCATAAATTGGGGCGACGGGCTCCGAATCGCATAAACTTTTGTGGGCCCATCAGAAACGACCTAATGAACAATATTAATTATTTTGCCATATCTTATTTTTGGCATTTAGGGCCACAAAATAGGAATTCAGGACGATTTCCAATTTTTTGTGTGCTAATGTTCACGACATCTTCACGAATTTGGGCGACAGTCTCCGAATTATCTAAAACTTTGTGAGTCCATTAAAAACAACCTAATGAACATTAATAATTGATTCGCCATGACCGTTCCTCATTTTGGCATTTTAAGAGCATGAAACGGGAATGCATGAAGATTTCTAAATCTAGGATTCGACGGAGAGGGGGTCCACCTTCTTCTATTTCTATATTTAGGATTCGACTTGTATCATGTATAATAGGAATTCAACCACTATGGTAAGGAAAAGTTTGATTTGGAAAATAGAGCTAAAAATTAGAACAAAAATATTATTCAATTCGTCGATCCTCCAAAAAAAAGAAATAAGCAAGGTAGCGTCATTGAGTGACAAATGAGAAATTTAGGAAAGCTGCACTCCCCACCACGGAATAGTGCACCTACACACCTTCATCGACGTTGTTTTTTTTTTACTGGAAGGTTGAGAGCTAACTATCCAGACTTTGGACTATTTTTTGCGTCCTAATGTCCACGCCATCTTCATGAATTCGGGCGACAGGTTTCGAATCGCCTAAAATATTATGGGGCCATTTGAAATGATCCAATAAATAATAATCATTGCTTCCCTATTACTGTTTCTCATTTTTGACATCTTTTTGCCATAAAACGAGAATTCAGGATGATTTCCAATATTTCATGTGCTAATGTTCACGCCATCTTCATGAATTCAGCCAACGGACTTTGAATCATCTAAAATTTTGTGGGCATATTGAAAACGGCCTAATGAACAATAGTTATAGTTTCGTCATGATCATTCCTCGTTTTGTGGTGTTTAAGGGCCATAAAATACGTTAAAAAAATAGGAATTACGTGGGCGGCGGGCTTTGTGAATTTGAGCGACAGGCTTCGAATCGCCTAAAATTTTATAGGCCTATCAAAACAACCTAATGAACAATAATCATTACTTTATCATGATCATTCCTTACTTTTTGGCGTTTTAGGGCCAAACTTTTGGTTATCTGTTGTCCACATGGCACATATCAAACACTATTGAAAATTAATGGGCAAAATAATATCGGAGGGGATCCAATCCCATTACTGAAAATAGATTATCGGCCAAATCCCTTGAATTATTAGCAAACAAAAGGTATAAAGCAAGTCATGTACTTTGGAATATGACATTAGATTTGGTAAATATGGTGCACAAAAGGATTCCATTATCAATCTAAATCTCCTTTCTCCTATAAGACTGTTGGGAATCAATTCTTTTCTTTTCAAGACCTTATCTCTTCAAAATAAATCTATACTCTTTTAATTATGTCCTCGATTTAGAAATCACCAATTTTATTAATTTGTTAAAAAAAAGCTGTTAAAACATAAACAAATAATTGGATGCCTACTTTTTTTAATTTAAGGATCGACTAATTTATGTGATACTATTTTTTAGTCCGTTGGATGTACTTTTATATTTAAGATAATTTAACTTTAATCTTCTTATTTATCCTTACAGTTTGTTTGTATGGTTCTTACACATCATTTCATAATGCATCGTATTGCATTGTATTATATTGTATTGTATTGTATCGTTTGATGAATACAATGTTGAATTGATTGTATCGTTTGTCGTTATTTCATGATATCATGCACCAATAATATGAAGAATAAATTTGTAATATTATAAAAAAAAATTACGATACGGGATAAATTTGTTATATAAAAAGGTAAGGTAAATGATAAATTAAATTATTTAATAATAGTGAAGGGTGAGATGAGAGAAAAAGACAAGATAACGACGCAACCACACCAAATCGATCGTTACATAAAGTGCCACATTTTTTCGTTACGTAACGACCGATTTAACGATACGATATAATAAAATTTAAGTAACAACCAAAACAACAATCGTATTTAAAGTAATATTATGATGCAATACAATAGGTAACGACCATCCAAACAAGATGTTAATGGCATGATTTTATAATCACACACGGGCATGTTTAAGACCGTCAAATGTCACATCATCATACTATATTATAAGCATGAACACTTTTAGATAAAATTAGTTTACTAAAATGCCTTTTAAAAGCTAAATGACCAAATTACCCTCTAACTTATTGTGTTGTAAGCGGTGTTATTTTTTATATTTAGATGCATGGTACTGACATTTTGTAGATGTGGTTCGGTTATTCCTATTTGACTCTATCTATTGGTGAGGAGGTATATGAAGGAAAGAATTAGTGGACTGAGGAATGAAAGCTCGAAGATAAAGAGAACCGGGCTTTTTCAAAGAATTACTGCAGCCTCAGTATTTTTGCTTCTCTTATACATAACTATTAAAAACATTCGACAAAGTGGTCTCCCGTGACACCACATAAGAAAAGGTGTATATGTCCCTAGGTATACTAGCAATCCCTCGCTCCCAAATTTACATGATGGTGTGAGCACGCAATATTTTCCCTATGAGAAATACTCATATAAAATTCACAAAAATAGATTTTTCTAATTGTTTTAATTTTACATACAAATTTCTAGGAATTATTGTTTGCATTTAGTTGCATATTTAATATCTTAAAATCATAAGTAAACACCAAAAATATCCAAAATCTTCATTGTTTAGCATTTTAGAATTTAATTATATTTATTAGTTGCATTATTAAACAAAAATAAAAAAAATACAATAGTTATGTCAACCTTAATCTACCATCAATTTTCTCAAAAACCTCACCAAGCCCGTCGATTTTCCAATCTGAGAAATGAAGAAAAACCTAAAATCATTTTTTGAGTTTTCTTGTTTGATTCCAGCCCTACTACCCTAATGAACGATTTTTGACACAAGTTTTCAGCCTACGTTAGGCCCAGCTTGATTCCCGTTCACTGGTCGCCGGCCGACTTACTACTGACCGACCAACTTCGTGAGCCCCCCCCCCCCCCCCCCCCCCCCCCCAATACTTTTGGTCCTTTTTTTTTGGTTCGTGTTTGTCATTGCTACATGAAGCACTGGATGTTCCCATAAGTGTGAGTCAATATTCGTGTTGCGATGCCGGAAATCGTCCAGAACTTCCTCATTTCCGGCAGTAGTGCTCTATTGGCAATCCTTTCCTTCTCCTTTTCATTCCCTGAATTAGTGATTCCTTGTTTAATTGTTACTTAATTCACAATTCTTGTTTGACAGTGCTTTAGTTCAATCGTTAATTATCTTACTTGTCTAATTAGTTGTTTGTTGAATCTGAAGTTTGGATAGTTTGTTGTCTGCTCTGATGCGAACGCGAAGACAAAATTCTCAATGCCTCGGGAACACGGCCGCCTCTCTATGACCGCGAAGAACAAAAATGCCAGGTTCCTCAGAACACTACGCGAACGCAATTGCTTCATCGCGATCGTGGTGAAGAACCCAGATAATAGCAATCAGCAGTCCAAAATAGAAGGAAATGGCCTATAGCCCATATGGAACGCACCCGAGGCCTCTGTGACCCCATTCAAACGTACCAACAAGTTCCATACCATAACGCAGACCTGCTCAGGGCCTCAATCACATCAAACAATATCAAAACTACGAATCGCACCTCAAATCCAACATAAGGAGTTTCAACTTCTACAACTCTCGTCGAATCATATCAAATCAACCTGGAATGACGTCAAATTTTGCATGCAAGTCCAAAATGACAAAATGGAGCTATTGCAACTTCTGGAATTGAAATCCAAACCCGATATCAACAAAGTTAACTCCCGGTCAAACTTCTCAATCTTTCAAATCTTCAACTTTCCAACTTTCACCAAAATGCATCAAATTAACCTACAGACCTCCAAATCCATATCAGACACCCGCCTACATCCAAAATCACCATACGAAGCTATTGGAATCATCAATATTCCATTTCGGATTCGTCTACACAAAAATCAAACTCCGGTCAACTTTTTTCTTTTAAGCTTCTAAAACAAGAACTGTTCTTCCAAATCAATTCCGAATCATCCGAAAATCGAACTCGAACACACACGCGAGTCATAATACATAATACGAAATTTCTCGAGACCTTAAGCTATCGAAAGGAACGATAATTCTCTAACGACCGGTCGGGTCATTACAATCTCCCCCTCTTAAACAAACGTTCATCCTCGAACGTGCCAAAGAACCGTTCCGAAGTCATCAAATCACTGAATGTACTCATCATACACATACTCATGGGTGATCCCACGTCACCCCAATCCACATATTCTCGAAAACACCATCACAACTGGAGATTATTCCTGCCACCCATACTGTCAATCCTTAGAATCAAATTTTTCACCATCCGATCATTTGCCAAATACGTGATTCTCACATTGACACACGGTATCAACCTCAACCAGTTGCAATAGCTCATGTATACACTACAAGGTATAACCACACAACATAACACATCACACATATGTACGTAAGAATATCTCTGGCCACCATAGTTGTCCATAATCAAATCCAACACCGGCAAATAATCTCATATCAGCTAGAATCTTGTTCCAAACCTTCAAAACGATGCAAGAAACATGAAGATCCCTTAACCATTCACTCAAATCAACAAGTCACATCAAATGCCACCGGGGCACACACCTCACAATCTAAAACCCAATAAGTACAACACGAATATGATTGAATATACAAAGAGAAGCACATGAGAGAACTATCAAACAAGCCCGACAGGAACAACTCCCTATCAGTACCATACTACGAATCAGTTCCACAAGGGAGAATCAAAGCATATGAATTAATCACACGGATCTCATCCTAATTTAACTCTATCGCGGTACGTAGACCTGATTCAAACATATCAAACCACATGTGAACGCGAGGATTCCATCCTTAACTCTGAATCACAAGTAAAATACATATCATACCAACCAAAACCTTCCACTAACTGAATTCCGCAAAACTAAATCACAATACGTAATGGACATTCTGTCACACCTCCTTTTCGCCCCCGTGGTTAATGAAGGGTAATAAAGGAGTTTTTCCAATTAAAGTGACACTATTCAGATTTGAGATTTATTTTAATTTTTCAGAGTCGCCACTCGGATTTTTGACGATGTTCCGGGACACTGTTTTATTGAAATCCCAAACCGAGGAAATTTAGACTCTGTTTTAAGTTGTCTGCGACCAGAAATCCGAGTAAGAAATTATGTTAACCCGGGAGAAGGTGTCGCTTAACTATTAATATTTTGCCTAAATTATCTGATTATTTATGCGTTTTAGCCTATCGTGCATTTAGCCTTTTAAACTTTTAACCGCTTTTAGTATTTTATGGATTTATCTTTAAACAAGTCACGATGGCGTGCACTTATTTTTGGACACATTACAACTCCGCCGCATGAAATGCACCCACAATTACAACGTGTGATTTTTATTATTGTTTTGAGTTAGAGTCGGGGACATGAGTTGCCGCACCCGAGTGTAGATTACATAGTCATGGATATGGTCATGACGGTTAAAAGGCCTATTTGAGATGATACTTAATTATTCTCTAAGTTTTGGGATTTTTATCTAAAAGAGGTGTTTTCTTAAACTTACGGGCTATGTAAATAAGCCAATTCGGTGTTTATGGATTTATCTTAGGACAAGTCACGGCGGCATGCACTTGTAGTTTTTGAACACATCATAATCACGTCACATGAAATATGCCCGTGATTGCTACGTGTGATTTTATTATGGTTTGAAGTTAGGGTCGGGTCACATGAAATGCACACCCGAAATGGGGATTATGTATCATGACCATACCACGGGAACCGTACCCATAGCCGTGATGATTTATTATTCGTGCGTCAAACAAAGTTTACATTTCCTAAATCACTTTACTGAAACAATTTTATCTACACAAATCCCAAGTCAATTATAAATCATAACTTATTCAACTTCTAAAAATCCGAACCAACTAATAGTCTGTTCACGTCATAAAAGGTTTAAGCTAATAATTTCACTACGACAAAAATGATACAAAATAAAGTGAAGTCCAGGGATCACAAAGATAACCCTAAGACATTACACAATGTGAAATTTTCATTGAAAAACAAACATTTTGTTCATTACTAACAAATCAATGAAACAAAATTATCAAAAGATTAAAATGGCTAAAAGGGATTAGATTAATTACATAATAGGAATTTCAATTACAGACCCACAAACATATGTATCCGCCCTATTACATGAATAATTATTCATTTATAGTGTCTAAGGATATAAACATGAGAAAATTTCCAATTACATGGCTACATAGAAGCCGACTAAGCAGTGACCCAGCGTATGAAATCTTTAAAGGAACAAGCAGCTACAAACTAGATTTTTAACCTAAACATAGCAGATTCAACAGAAGTCAAACACATTTTATTTTTGAACAGCTCTTAAAAAATGAAATTTCAGTACATACCTGAAGCGTAGGAGCTATTTTAACAAGTCTAATTGCTAAATAAAGGCCATAGACAGCATACAGAGTTCAACGCTTAAGCAAACAACAACATAAATCAGCAAACATCATGAATCGATTCCTAGAAACCTCAACGAGAACTCCGAACCAATGAAACTAGTGTAACGGAAAAATAGAAATGGATTTTTAATTTCTCTTCTTGTTTCCTATTTTTGCATAGAAATTTTGAATTTCGCGTGTTCAGGGCGTCAACTCTTGCGACTACGATGATGGCTAATCTGAGTCGTGGCTCACATAGAAGTCATTTTAGGACAAGATTTGAAGGTTTCAGACACATCCATGGTCATTCGTCACTGTTGGTCGCCACTTTCCGGCGAGACCTACCTCTCCGGAAAGATGAGGAAGGAAGTGAGGGGAAGAGAGGTCATGGATTGATGAACAGACCTGTCGGTTGTCAAGTCCGGCGGCTGCTTGATCCTTGAAGAGAGAGAGACGCGTGAAGGATGAAATTTAATCTTTGGGTTTTTCTGTTAAGTTAGAGAGGTAAGGAAGGAGGAAAAATAGGGGAGGGACCACTGCTGTTCTTCAAGGATGGGGGGGGGGGCAGTTTGTCTCTAATGTCTATATTGGGATGAGAGGCGAGGAAGGAGAAGATGAAAAGGGGAAAACGGCGCTCATCCGTCTCTAAGGGGTGATAGAGATTAGGTCTCCTCCGTAGGTCTTTGGGTCTAGTTTGTTTTAATAAGTGAGGGAAGCGGGTCGTGGTTTCCGGACCGAGTTTGGGCCAAAAAATGGGCGGATTTTGGTAATTGGGTTGCCGAAAATGCTTGGCCCAAAAAGCTGCCTTTCCTTTCTCTCTTCAGCAAATAATTAAGATTAAATTGTAGCCATTTTAACTCCATATTCGCAAATTAATCCTATTTTGTAAAATTAAGCTAATTATTGTTATTTTCTATTAATTAACTAAAAATGCATGTGAAACTACTGGACTATTATTTGTTGTAATTTCAATGTATTAAGTCTACAATTTGATAAGTAATTAATTAATAAAATGCAAATTAAATCTAAGATGGCATGAAATGAAAATGTGACGATTTTTTATGATTTTTCTATAATTTAAAATATTAAAACATGCATGACATGAAACTAAATAAAGTAAAATTCCTAAAATTCATTCAAAATTATTTTTTTTTGATTATTTTTATGAGTAATTTCCATGCGGGGCAAAAATTGGGTGTTCACAGCTGCTCCTCTTTGCTCGAGAACATGAAGAGTTTTCGGGCAAAGATAAAGTGAGCAACTACGAGCAGTTTTTGCTCGTTTGGTACTCCATTTGGACGCATTTTGGAAAAGTTTTGACCGAACTTTGCTTCGGAGGTTGCCTACATATCCTTGGCTATAAAGGAATCAAGTAAGTGTAGTTCTGGAAGTTTTGGTAGCTGGGAGTACCGGGAACCTGTGATTTCACTGCTGTTGCTGTTGCTGCTGCTTACTTCCTGCTGAGCTCCTTATTACACCAAAATGAAAATGAAAAAGACTAAATTATCATATCAGCTACGAGTTACAAAATTTCTATGTACAAATCTTATGAAGCTTGATCTTGAGTCTTGGTTGTTTCGTCACGCAGACTCTGATCTGAATCTTGATGCTTGTTAGTTGTATGTGCTTGTTCAATCTTCTTCAGCTTTTCGGATAAAGAAAGGGCATGCATAGCTTGTGACTTCGATCTGTCTTTAGCAGTCTACATCATTTCCGCTTCTGCATCTTGGGTTTGGTCTTCCCTTTTTCTTCTTTTCTTTATTCTGGATCAAAAATTCTTCTTTTGGTCATCTTGAGTCCATTGTAATCTGCGCAAAATCAAAACAAATGAACGAAATTTTCTGCCCCAATTTTCCCTAGGAAGATTTCGTGAATTATTGTTAAAAAAATCTATGTTACTTTATTGAAAGCAATGAAAAGTTGGGAATTGGGTACCCGAAGTTAATGTAGACTAGGGGGGTAGATACCCTATGCCTAAAAGTAAAATCAAGTAGGGATTGGAGACCCTATGTTGGAAAAGATCGACAGATTATGCTGTCATCAAGAAAAGATCACCGGGTTATGTCGGCGTCTGGGGGGAGGATCAACTGGTTATGTCGTTGTCAAGAAAGAGATCTCCATGTCATGCTGGTGCAAGAAAGATCACCAGGTTATGCCGGTGTCTGGGAAGGTCAACAGGTTATGCTGTTGCCAGGGGAAGAGAGATCACTAGGTTATGCCAGTGTCAGGAAGTGATCTACAGGTTATGCTGAGAGGAGTAGACAGAAATAAAAAAAAGATAACTCCATAGCACTGCTGAGAATCTCCAAAGAAGGAAGCTCACCGTGGAGTCAGGTCTAGAATATATGTCAAGCTCCGGTCGGATAACCAGAAAGACCAGCCTCAGAACCTGTACAATTAAGTACAGAAGTGCAGCATGAGTACATAAATATATATGTACCCAGTGAGTATCCCGCCTAACCTCAAAAAGGTAGTGACGAGAGGTCGACATGACACTCACTAAGGTCCAACAGTAAAAATACAAAACAAGATATAACGAAATGCAGTAGACATGTGAGACAGTAAGCAGCAGACACCTATCAAATACAGAAATCCTGGAAAACTACTGAAAATAAGCAGCAATGTACACTTTTTTTTCTTTCCCCAAATATCTGTCAAGTCGATATCAATGGAAACAATACCAAATAGCCAAGCGCACACCAGGGTAAGACAACCAGCTGGAGTCATAAGGAAATATCTAGACACTGAATAAATGTAAAGCTTCCCCCGCTCGCGAATCATACCTGCGACTCGGGTGCTGACACATTTATATACAATTACCATAAAGCTTCCCTCGATCGCGAATCATACCTGCGATTCGAGTGCTGACACACTTATGTATAATTACCATAAAGCTTCCCTCGATTGCAAATCATACCTGTGACTCGAGTGCTGACACACTTATACCGATTTATCACAAAGCTTCCCTCGATCGTGAATCATACCTTCGATTCGAGTGCTGACTCTCATACGTACATATATATATATATATACCGACATATCAATAACTTAGTAGGGGCTATACCTCTAAAGGGGATTGATCAACTGGAAGTTCAAGTGCAACTTTCCTCATTTCCATATCAATTCAAAAGCAAAAAGAAGCTCAAGGAACACCCAAAGATACATATAAGGGACATAGAGACAAGCTTGTGAGCCCTAAAACTACCCGACATAGCATGATAGTCTCCACGTACAGACTCTCGTCACTTTGTACGCACGTAGCCCCTAAAACATTTACACACATCACATATAACACCTATGGGGACAATTTCCTCTTACAAGGTTAGAAAGGAGACTCACCTCGTGTCGAATCTACCCTGCGGACCAAGGATGTGCCCGAACTCCGAAATCTACACACGAGGACTCGCAACTAGCCAAATATGGTACAATGACATCAATGCATGCTCAAAGTATGGCAATTATCCTATTTATTCAATAATTCAACATTCTGGAAGAATTCCCAAAATCCAACCCCGGGCCCGCACGCTCGAATTCCGAAAACTCACAGAGGAATCGCTCCCTCGAAGCCTAAGGATCGTTAATATATGATTTCTACTTGAATTTATAGCAATAAATGGGTAATTCACCAATTTCTCAAGAACTCTAAATTATTACCCAATTCTTGACTTTTCAATGATTTAGTAGTTAATGTAGCTAGAAGATCATGAATTAAACTAGTGTTGAAGTGGAATTAACTCACCTTGACAGTAGTTAGGTCGTGGTGTGCTCTCCCCAAGCACACAAGACTCTAATGGTGGGGGAAAATGAATGAAGAGGGGTGAAATCCCGAGTTTCAAAGAAAATATACTGCCTGGCCTACAGGGACTCCGCACCTGCGGCTCGGGGACCCCACCTACGAGCTGGGGCTCGCACCTGTGGAACTGGACGGAAAGGGATGGGTTCACACCTGCGGAGGGATTGCCGCACCAGCGGTTCCGCTCCTACAGACTTTTTTCCACACCTGCGAGAAAGGGGGACCTCACCTGGGGTCGCACCTGCGATGCTTGGACCGCAGGAGCGCTCCCGCACCTTCGACTAGGCAACCGCACCTGCGGTCACACCAGATCAGGTGCACCAGCAGCTATTTTAGCTTGTTTTTAGCCCCATTGGGTTCCCGAGAAGCCCCTGGGCCCACCCGAGCCCTCGTCCAAATATACCAACAAGTCCCAAATCATAATACGGACTCGCTCGAGCCTTCGGAACACCCAAAACAACGCTAAAACTCAAAATCACACCTCAAAACCCCAAGAACCAAACCTAGGAACTTTAAGTTTTCTAGACTTCACTAACAACACGCCGATTCGACCTATACTACTCGAAATGACACCAAATTTTGCAGGCAAGTCATACATGACATAACGGAACTATTCCCGATCTCTGAATTCCGTCCGGACCTCGATAACACAAAACACGTCCAAACCACAATAGGAACTTAAGGAACTTCTTATTTCAATATTGGGCGCCGAAATGCTCCCGGGTCATCAGAAACCCATTTCGAACATACGCCCAGGTCCAAAATCAACACACGAAGCTACCGGAACCGACGAAACTCGATTCCGAGGTCGTTTACCCAAAATGTTGATCGAAGTCAAACTTGGTCTTAAAGGCCAACCTTAAAGAACCAATTGTTCCTGTAGCACTCTAAACACCTCCGAATCCCGGACCACCAGTTCCCGCAAGTCATAAATCATAAAAATCCGCTATGGGAAGTTTCATTTAGGGGAACGGTCCGATAATGCAAAATGACCGGTCGGGTCGTTATATTCTCCACCTCTTAAACAAACGTTCATCCTCGAACGGGTCTAGAATCATACCTGAAGTGATGTATATGTGTGGATATCTGCTCCACATGTCCTCCTCGGACTCCCAGGTCGCCTGCTCAACTGGATGGCCCTTCCACTGGACCTTTACGGCAGAAACTCTCTTGGACCTCAACTGGTGGTCCTGTCTATCAATAATAGCAATTGGCTCCTCCTCGTAGCCCAACCTTTCATCCAACTGAATAGTGCTGAAATCAACAACGTGAGAGAAGTCGGCGTGGTACCTCCGGAGCACGGACACATGAAAAACTGGATGAACTCCTGATAAATTGGGAGGCAAGGCCAGCTCATAAGCAACCTCCCCAACTCGCCTCAACACCTCGAATGGACCTATAAACCTCGGACTTAGCTTGGCTTTCTTACCAAACCTCATAATACCTTTCATAGGTGAGACCTTCAACAGAACCCTATATCCCTACATGAATGATACCTCACGCGGCCTCCGATTCGCGTAACTCTTCTGTCTGGACTATGCTGTACGGAGCCTCTCCTGAATCAACTTCACTTTCTCAAAGGCATCCCTCACCAGGTCGGTGCCATATAACCTAGCCTCGCTAGGCTCAAACCACCCGATAGGAGAACGACATCGCCGACCATACAAAGCCTCAAATGGTGCCATCTTAATGATGGACTGATAACTATTATTGTAAGCAAACTCGGCCAAAGGCAAGAACTGGTCCCACTGACCTCCGAAGTCAATCACATATGCCCTGAGCGTGTCCTCGATTATCTGAACTGTACGCTCGGACTGACCATCAGTCTGAGAGTGAAATGCTATGTTGAGGTCTATCTGGGTGCCCATCTCACTATGCAATGCTCTCCAGAAATGCGAGGTGAACTGAGGACCTCGATCTGATACAATGAACACTGGCACACCATGCAACCAGACTATCTCCCGAATGTAGATCTAGGCCAATCTCTCAGAAGCATATGTAGTAGCTACTGGAATGAAAGGCGCCTAGGTCAATCTATCCACAATAACCCAAACCGCGTCCACCTTCCGCAAAGTCCGAGGAAACCCAACCACGAAGTCCATAGCAATGCGCTCCCATTTCCACTCAGGAATGGGCATCTGCTGAAGTAGGCCTCCTGGCCTCTGGTGCTCATACTTCACCTGCTGGTAATTAAGACACCTAGTCACATACTCCACAATGTCCTTCATCCGCCTCCACCAGAAATGTTGCTTCAATTCACGTTACATCTTCGTAGCACCAGGATGAATAGAATATCGAAAAGTGTGTGCCTCCTCTAGAATCCTCTCCCTCAGGCCATCAACATTAGGAACACATAAGCGGCCCTGAAGTCTCAGAACACCATCCTCGCCAATAATAGCCTCCTTGGCCCTACCTTGAACCACTGTCTCCCGAAGCTCCGCTAAGCACGGATCATAGCACTGCCGGGCCTTAATCTCCCCCAATAACAAAGACTGAGCAACCACATGTGCTAAAACTCGACGAGGCTCTGAAAGGTATAACCTCACTAGGCGATAGGCCAAGGACTGAATGTCCAAGGCTAGAGGTCTCTCCTCTGCTGCAATATAAGCCAAGCTACCCATACTCTCTGCCTTCCTGCTCAAAGCATCTGCTACCACATTTGCGTTGCCCGGGTGATGAAGAATGGTGATATCATAATCTTTCAACAATTCAAGCCATTTGCGCTGCCTCAAATTAAGATCCTTCTGCTTGAACAAGTGCTGCAAGCTACGGTGGTCTATATAAACCTCACAGGACACTCCATACAAGTAGTGCCTCCAAATCTTAAGAGTGTGAACAATCGCTGCCAACTCCAAATCGTGCACAGGGTAATTCTTCTCATGAACCTTCAGCTAGCGTGAAGCATAAGCAATAACTCTCCCCTCCTGCATTAATACACACCCCAAGACAACATGTGAAGCGTCGCAATATACTGTGTACATCCCAAAATCGGACGACAATACTAGAACTGGTGTTGAGGTCAATGATGTCTTGAGCTTCTAAAAGCTCGCCTCACACTCGTCAGACCATCGAAATGGGCCATTTTTCTGAGTCAATCTAGTCAATGGAGCTGCAATAGAAGAGAAACCCTCCACAAATCGGCGATAATAGCCTGCTAGGCTCAAAAAGCTCCTGATCTCTGTAGTTGAAGTAGGACGCGACCAACTCTGAATTGCCTCGATCTTCTGAGTATCAACCTTGATACCCTCTCCGGATACCACATGCCCCAAAAATGCCACGGAACCCAACCAAAATTCACACTTGGAGAACTTAGCATATAGCTTCTGTTCCTGCAAAGTCAGGACCACAACTCTCAAATGCTGCTCGTGCTCCCCCAGGCTACGTGAGTAAATCAAAATGTCATCAATGAAGACAATGACAAAGGAATCAATGTACGACCTGAACACCCTATTCATCAAATCCATGAATGCTGCTGGGGCATTAGTCAGGCCAAAGGACATCACTAAGAACTCGTAATGGCCATATCTGGTACGAAATGCAGTCTTCGGAACATCTGAAGCCGGAATCCTCAACTGATAATACCCCGATCTCAAATCAATCTTAGAAAACACACGAGCACCCTGCACCTGGTCAAACATATCATCGATGCGCGGTAAGGGATACTTGTTCTTAATGGTACCCTTGTTCAACTGGCGGTAATCAATACACATCCGCATAGACCCATCCTTCTTCTTCACAAATAGGACTGGAGCACCCCACAACGACATACTCGGCCTGATGAACCCCTTAGACAACAACTCCTCTAGCTGCTCTTTCAACTCCTTCAAATCTTTAGGGGCCATACGGTACAGGGGGGGGGTGGAAATAGGCTGAGTATCTGGAGCTAACTCAATGCAAAAATCAATATCTCGATCTGGAGGCATGCCTGGAAGGTCTGAAGGAAACACATCAGCAAACTCTCGAACAACTGGCACTAAATCAATAGTCGGGGACTCGGCGGTGGTGTCGCGCACATAAGCAAGGTAAACCAAGCAACCCTTCCCGACCATATGTCAAGCCTTCATGAATGAAATAACCCGACTAGTTGTACTAACTGAGGAACCTCTCCACTCCAGCCTAGGCGACTCGGGCATGGCTAAAGTAATTGTTTTGGCATGGAAATCAAGCACGACATGATAAGGAGTAGGCCAATCCATGCCTAGAATAACCTCAAAATCAACCATGTCGAGCAATAAAAGGTCAGCTCTGGTCTCGAACCCACATAAGGTGATCACACAAGACCGATAGACCTAGTCTACCACCACAGAGTCACCCACAGGAGTGGACACATATATCGGAGAACCCAATAACTCACGAGGGACATCAAGAAAATGAGCAAATAGTGCTGAAACATATGAATAAGTGGATCCTGGATCAAACAATATTGAAGCCTCTCTACCACATACTGAGATAATACCTGTGATCACGGCGTCTGAGGCCACTGCATCTGATCTGGCCAAAATAGCATAAAACCTGGTTGGAGCACCTGAAGACTGAGCCCCACCGGAGTGAACAAGAGCTACCTGACTGGCCTCCACCTCTAGGACGACCCGTGCCGACCTGTCATCCACCTCTAGGTGGCTGGACTGCTGGTGCTGAACTCATAGGCTGATAACCCTGCTGTACTGTCTTGCCCGGAAACCTGGGACAAGCCCTCCTCACATGACCCAGATCCCCGCACTCGTAACATCTCACATGTGACATATCCTGCTGTCCCGAAGAAGAAGAATCATGAATGGCTGGAGAGCGATGTGAACCCTCAGGCATAGCACTGAAATAGGAACTGGAGGATCTCTGGCGACTGGGGTAACCACTAGGAGAACTCTGAATAGCTGGAGGATGGTAGAAGCGCTCTGAAATGGCACTGAACTGGGGCCTAACTGGAACACCTCGGGGAGGTGGTGGAGGTGATGAATAAGAAGGCCTGCTGGGCTGACCGCCCCCAAAGCGACGTTTGCTCCTAGCTGGTGCATCCCTGAAATCTCCTGAGAACCTAGCCCTCTTATCCTGCTGACCCTGCTCCCTGCTCATCGACCGATAGCCCTCCATCCTGCGAGCAATCTCCACTATGAGCTGATAAGGAGTATCCATCTCCACCTCTCGAGCCATAGTGGATCTAATATCTGGATGCAACCCTGCTACAATTCTCCACACTATCTCATCGTCGGTGGGTAATATCATAAGTGCATGGCGTGACAACTCTGAAAATCTGGCCTCATAATCTTTCACGGACATCTACCCCTGCTCTACCTGCTCAAACTGACCCCGCATCTCTTCCCTCTCAGAGGGTGGAATATATTTGTCCAAGAACATCTATCTGAACTGCTCCTAAGTGAGAGTAGGAGAATCTGCTGGCCTACTGAGAATATAAGACTGCCACCACCTGCGAGCTCTGCCCTCTAACTGGAATGTGGTGAAATCCACTCCATGGGACGCTAGGATCCCCATGTTGTGCAGTCTATCCTTGCACCTATCAATGAGGTCCTGGGCATCCTCACCTCGTTCACCCCCGAAGACTGGAGGGCGCAATCGAGTCCGTCTGTCTAACATCTTTTGTTGATTTCCATCCGCAGCTGGTCTAGGCTCCGGAGCTGCTACTACAGGCTGGGTACCACCCACGGGCAATGTAACTGGGGTGTGATGTAATGTTGTTGTCGGTCCTGCGGCCTGGGCAGTAAGGGTCTGGGCTCCCCCTCCCGCCTGAGAAGTGGCAGGATCTGCTGGAAATAAACCAGCTTGGGACATAGTGTCCATAAATCTCCTCATACGGCCCATGACTGCTTGGAAGCCTGGCGTCGTCATAAATTCTACTGGTGAAGATTCTGCTGGAGGCACCTCATCCTGCTCCTCTATAATAGGGTCCTCTGGTGGCGGGACCGGAATAGCTCTGGGACGCCCTCGTCCCCTACCACGGGCCAGTGCCCTCCCCGAGCCTCTGCCAGTGGGGGTAGCGGTCTTTCCCGGGTCTGGAACATCATATGCGCGCGTCCTCACCACCTGTGAGAGAATAGAAGAATGAATTTAATAAATCATCGACTGCACGATAGAATAAGAATAAAGAGAGGTTTCCTAACACCCTATAGCCTCCTAAAGATAAGTACAGACGTCTCCGTACCGATCCGCAAGACTCTACTGGGTTTTCCCATGACTCGTGAGACTTACGTGAACCTAGTGCTCTGATACCATATTGTCACGACCCAAAATCCAACACAGGTTGTGATAACGCCCAACACCGAAGTCAGGCAAGCCAACAGTTGTTTACTAGTGAGATTGTCTTTATTTAACATACCAAGCCCACATATTCCCAAAGTTTTAAGCTTAGATCATTTAAATAAAATCGGAAACATTAACCAACTTAAGTAAATACAGCCACAATGATCATGATCCAATATATATACAGTCCCAAAATAAAGAGTCTACTATGTGCGTGCCAGGAACTAGTGTCACAAGTTAACAGGCGAACTAGTAGAATATACAAAAGATGATACAAACGGTACTGTTGTCTGAGAGGAATAGACAGAAATAAACAAAATATAACTCCATAGCACTGCTGAGAATCGCCAAAGGAGGTAGCTCAACGCGGAGTCAGGTCCAGAATATATGTCAAGCTCCGGTCGGATAACTAGAAACACCAGCCTTAGAACATGTACAATTAAGTACAGAAGTGCAGCATGAGTACATAAATATATATGTAACCAGTGAGTATCCCACCTAACCTCGAAGAGGTAGTGACGAGAGGTCGACATGACACTCACTAAGGTCCAACAGTAAAAATACAAAACAAGATATAATAAAATGCAGTAGACATGTGAGACAGTAAGCAGCAGATACCTATCAAATACAGAAATCCAAGAAAACTATTGAAAATAAGCAGCAATGTACACTTTTTTTCTTTCCCCAAATATTTGTCAAGTCGATATCAATGGAAACAGTGCCAAATAGCCAAGCTCACACCAGGGTAAGACAACCGGCTGGAGTCATAAGGAAATATCTAGACACTGAATAGACGTAAAGCTTCCCCCGCTCGCGAATCATACCTGCGATTCGAGTGCTGACACACTTATGTATAATTACAATAAAGCTTCCCTCTATCGCGAATCATACATGCGACTCGAGTGCTGACACACTTATACCGATGTATCACAAAGCTTCCCTCGATCGCGAATCATACCTGCGATTCGAATGTTGACTCTCATACGTATATATATATATATACCGACATATCAATAACTTAGTAGGGGCTATACCTGTAACAGGGATTGATCAGCTGGGAGTTCAAGTGCAACTTTCCTCATTTCCATATCAATTCAAAAGCAATAGGCAGCTCAAGGAACACCCAAAGATACATATAAGGCACATAGAGACATGCTTGTGAGCCCTAAAACTACCCGACATAGCATGATAGTCGCCACGTACGGACTCTCGTCACTTTGTACGCACGTAGACCCCAAAACAATTACACACATCACATATAACACCTATGGGGACAATTATCTCTTACAAGGTTAGAAAGGAGACTCACCTCGTGTCGAATCTACCCCGCGGACCAAGGATGCGCCCGAACTCCGAACTCTACATCCGAGGACTCGTAACTAGCCAACTATGGTACGATGACATTAATGCATGCTCAAAGTAGGGGAATTATCCTATTTATTCAATAATTCAACATTCTTGAAGAATTCCTAAAATCCAACCCCGGGCCCGCACGCTCGAATTCTGAAAACTCACGGAGGAATCGCTCGCCCGAAGCCTAAGGATTGTTAATATATGATTTCTACTTGAATTTATAGCAATAATGGGTAATTCACCAATTTCTCAAGAACCCTGAATTATTACCCAATTCTTGACTTTTCAATGATTTAGTAGTTAATGTAGCTAGAAGATCATGAATTAAATTAGTGTTGAAGTGGAATTAACTCACCTTGACACTAGTTAGGTCGTGGTGTGCTCTCCCCAAGCTCACAAGACTCTAATGGTGGAGGAAAATGAATGAAGGGGGGCGGGGGTGAAATTCCGAGTTTCAAAGAATATATACTGCTCGGCCTACATGGATTCCGCACCTGCGGCTCGGGGACCTCACCTGCGGTCTCGCGCCTACGAGCTGGGGCTCGCACCTGCGGAACTGGACGGGAAGGGCTGGGTTCGCACATGCAGAGGGATGGCCACACCAACGGTTCTGCTCCTGCGGATTTTTGGCCGCACCTGCGAGAAAGGGGGACCTCACTTGGGTCGCACCTGCGATTCTTGGGACCGCATGAGCAGTCCCGCACCTGCGACTGGGAAACCGCACCTGCGGTCACACCAGATCAGGTGCACCAGCAGCTATTTTAGCTTGGTTTTAGTCTCGTTGGGTGCCCGGGAGGCCCCTGGGCCCACATGAGCCCTCGTCCAAATATACCAACAAGTCCCAAATCATAATACGGACTCGCTCGAGCCTTAAAAGCCAACCTTAAGGAACTAATTGTTCCTGTAGCACTCTAAACACCTCCGAATCCCGGACCACCAGTTCCCGCAAGTCATAAATCATAAAAAGCCGCTATGGGAAGTTTCATTTAGGGGAACGGGGTCAGATAACGCAAAACGACCGGTCGGGTCGTTACACCCTCTTTTTTTTTTATATATCTCGATTTCTTTTTCTTTTTCTTTTTCTTTTCTTTTTCTTTTTGTTATTTTCGCTCTTTGTTTTTCTTAGTTATTTTTTTCATTCTTTTTTTTATTCTCTTTTTTTCACTTTCTTTTCACTCATTTCTTTATTTTTATTTTTTTTTTGCTCAATTTTTCTCTCTTTCTCTTTTATTCAATTTGTTTATGGCTATATCGAATTCGATGGAGATTGTCTACATATCATGACGCCGCATGAATCAGATCTTGCGTAGTTCGGGAAGATTAAGAATGAGCAAATAAGCTAACTCTTTTTTCTTTCTTTTATAAAACTCAAGCACATTTTTTTTGAATTTTTGAGGGAAAAGGTTTAAAAGGAGAAAGAAAATACTTTTAGTTCTTTTTTGTTTTTCAAAATGTTTGAAAGAAAGACTTCTAAAGAAGGGGAAATTTTTATTTTCTTTTATTTGTGTTTTTTTGAAGTTTTGGAAAAATATTTCAAGATAAAGTAACATGTGTTTTGGATTTTGATAGTTTTCTTCTTCTTTTTTTTAAATTTTGAAATTAAGACTTCTAAAGAAGAAAGAAAATATTTTCGGAAATAATTTTTTTTTATTTGATTTTTTTTTTGAATTTTGATTGATTTTTTCTTTTGAATGAAAGACTTATAAGTATTCTTTTTCTTTTGTGTTGAACTTTTGGAATTCAAAAAGTAAGAAGAAAATATTTTTTTTGAATGTCGAGGGACTTTAAAGAAAGACTTCTAAAGAGGAAAAGATTATTTATTCTTTTTTTTTGGATTTTTTTGTTTTGGATTTTTTTGAATTTTTCGGAAGAAGACTTCTAAATACAAGAATATCTTCTTTTTTTTTTGATTTTGTTTTTTGTTTTTAGAGAAGAAAAGGACTTCTGAAAAGGTTTAGAAAAATATATTTTTTTACTGGATTTTGATTGGTTTTGTTTTCTTCTTCTCTTTGTTTTTTAAAAAAAAAGACTTCTACAAAGGAAATATTTCAATTATTCCCGAGTTTTCTTTATAGTTTCCAAAAGCGAACTTCTTGAAGAAAAGCGAAAATATTTCTGGGCTTCAACTTTTCAATTATTTATGACATTTGCGAAAGAAGACTTCTAAAGAAGAAAAGGAATTCTCTTTTATTTTTCTCTTTTGTTTTCCTGATATTTTTTCTTTTAATTTTCGGGAAAATATTTTTGAAGAAGGGAAAACATTTTTTTTTTATTTTTGATTTTACTTTTTTTTTGTTGTTATTGTTTTCGAATGAAAGATTTCAAAAAAAAAAAAGAAGGAAATAATTTTTTTTGGGTTTTAAAAATCTCTTCCTTTTTCCTTTTTTGTTTGGGATTTTCTAAGGAGGGATTTGAAGGAAAATACTTTTTTTGGATTTTTTTGAAAATTGGGGTCCCAAAGAAAGACGTTTCTAAAGAAGGAAGAAGGAAAATATATTTTTTGAAGTTTTTTTTATTGGGGGCCGGAACCGATGAGGTTTGCCTACGTACCTCACATCCGGTGAGAATCGGACCTGTGTAGTTCGGTCAGCTTTGACGGGACCTGGGAAACATGAATTTTTGAAAACATTCACTTATTTTCTTTCGTTTTTAGACAGAGTTTCGAGGCATTTTTAAATATCGGGGCTTTCAAAAATCGGGTAAGTTTTCTATCCTACCTCACTCTTGGTTTTTGCTGTTGTTTCTTTTCCTTTAACGGATCGACAAACAAGCCGAAATAAAATAATGTACACATAGCCAGGTAGGATGCATCAGGATGGTCTTTATTTCAGGTTCACCTATCCTAAACGGACCCAACCCCTGTGTTGAGTCCCCTAAGTCAAATGCACATGATGCAAACAATGCACTTACTAGGGATCCGGCATGAGGTTATGTCATTCTAAGTTTGAATCCTGGGGCTTTGTTCTAGACAAGGCTTACTCGAGCGGACATCTCGAGCCGAGATCGGGGCAGCGTACTGGGAATACAGAAGCTTCACCGGCTTTGCAACTTGTCTGTACCTCGTTCTAAAATTTGGATGACTCTAACAGAAAATAAGTCAAACGAAGTGCACACTTCCCATGTGATTTAGAAGACTCAGAGAGAAGAAGGGTTTCAACATAGTTTATTTGCAGTTCTGACAATATCAAAGCGGTAAAAAGAAGCAATTAGCACATTAGGTTTAAACATGTAAAATCAGATAATGAAAGCAAAAATATAATAGTTATTCTAAGCTCGAATTCTTGAACCCTGAACCAGAGATTCAGATATCACTTTTCCCCAGCAGAGTCGCCAAAGCTGTCACACCTCCTTTTCACCCCCGTGTAGACCTGGAAAGATGGTGAAAAATAATAGTTATCCATCCAACTCAACCCACTAAAAATGGGTTGGATAACGGACTTTTTTAAACTGGGTCGAAAATGGAGAACTACCCATATTATCCATTAGAAAAATGAGTAACCAATGGATAAAATATGGATAATACAATTATTGAAAAATTATTTCAGTAATGTTCTTCTGTTGCAACGGGAGGCAAATTCATATTAGAGCTTGAGGCTAATATGAAGTCATGAATGGATAATATGGATACTCATTTTATCCGCCGGTTAACCCGTTTATTACCCGTGTTAAATATGGGTCGGGTCGGATAATTTACCCATTTTTTCCATTACCCGTTTCAACCCGAACCATATCCGACCCGACCCGCCCGTTTGCCACTCCTACCCCCGTGGTTAATGAAGGGTAATAAGGGAGTTTTTCCAATTAAAGTGACATTATTCGGATTTGGGATTTATTTTAATTTTTCAGAGTCGCCAACCGGATTTTTGACGATGTTCCGGGACACCGTTTTATTGAAATCCCAAACCGAGGAAATTTAGACTCTATTTTAAGTTGTCTGCGACCAGAAATCGGAGTAAGGAATTCTGTTAACCCGGGATAAGGTGTTAGACATTCTCGAGTTCCGTGGTTCTAGCACGGTCGCTTAAGTATTGATATTTGTCCTAAATTATCTGATTATTTACGTGTTTTAGCCTATCGTGCATTTATCCTTTTAAACTTTTAACCGCTTTTAGTATTTTATGGATTTATCTTGAAATAATTCACGATGGCGTGCACTTGTTTGTTTTTGGACACATTACAACTGCGCCGCATGAAATGCACCCTCAATTACAACGTGTGATTTTTATTATTTTTTTGAGTTAGAGTCGGGAACATGAGTTGCCGCACCCGAGTGTAGATTACATAGTCATGGATATGGTCATGATGGTTAAAAGGCCTATTTGAGGTGATACTTAATTATTCTTTATGTTTTGGGATTTTTATCTAAAAGAGGTGTTTTCTTAAACTTACGGGCTATGTATATAAGCCAATTCGTATATTTATGGATTTGTCTTAGGACAAGTCACGGTGGCGTGCACTTTTTATTTTTGAACACATCACAATCACGTCACATGAAATGTTGTTTTTGAGCACATCACAATCACGTCACATGAAATGTGCCCGTGATTGCTACGTGTGATTTTATTATGGTTTGAAGTTAGGGTCGGGTCACATGAAATGCACACCCGAAATGGGGATTATGTATCACGACTATACCACGAGAACCGTACCCATAGCCGTGATGATTTATTATTCGTGCGTCAAACAAAGTTTACATTTCCTAAATCACTTTATTGAATCAATTTTATCTACACTAATCCCAAGTCAATTATAAATCATAACTTATTCAATTTCTAACAATCCAAACCAACTAATAGTCTGTTGACGTCATAAAAGGTTTAAGCTAAAAATTTCACTACGGAAAAAATGATACAAAATGAAGTGAAGTCCAGGGATCACAAAGACAACCCTAAGTCAGTATACAATGTGAACTTTTCATTGGAAAACAAACATTCTGTTAATTACTAACAAATCAATGAAACAAAAGTATCAAAAGATTACAATGGCTAAAAGGGATTAGATTAATTACAGAATAGGAACCCACAAACATAAGTATCCACCCTATTACATTAATAATTATTCATTTATAGTCGCTAAACATATAAACATAAGAAAATTTCCAATTACATGACTACATAGAAGCCGACTAAGCAGTGACCCAGCGTATGAAATCTTTAAAGGAACAAGCAGCTACAAACTAGATTTTTAACCCAAACGTAACAGATTCAACAGAAGCCAAACATATTTTATATTTGAACAGCTCTTCAAAAAATGAAATTTTAGTACATAACTGAAGCGTAGGAGCTATTTTAACAAGTCTAATTTAAAAATAAAGGCCATAGACAACAGACAGAGTTCAACGGTTAAGCAAACAACAACATAAATCAGCAAACAACACGAATCGATTCCCAGAAACCTCAACGAGAACTCCGAACCAATGAAATTAGTGTAATGGAAAAACATAAATGGATTTTTAGTTTCTCTTCTTGTTTCCTATTTTTGCGTCAAAATTGTGAATTTCGCGTGTTCTGGGCGTCAACTCCGGTGACTAAGATGATGGCTAATCTGAATCGTGGCTCACATAGAAGCCATTTTAGGACAAGATTTGAAGGTTTCAGACACATCCATGGTCATTCGTCACTGTTGGTCGCCACTTTCCGGTGAGACCTACCTATTTCGTCGTGATTCAATTATCTCGTCCAGAGATCTGTGAGAACGAGATGAGGAAGGAGGTGAGGGGAAGAGAGGTCATGGGTGGAGGAACAGAGCTGCCGGTTGTCAAGTCTGGTGGCTGCTTAATCCTTGATGAGAGAGAGACGCATGAAGGATGATGTTTTGTCTTTGGTTTTTTCTGTTAAGTTAGAGGTGAGGAAGGAGGAAAAAGGGGGGAGGGACCGCCGCTGTTCTTCAAGGATTAGGGGGGAGGGGGAAGTTTTTCTCTAATGTCTATATTGGGATGAGAGGCGAGGAAGGAGAAGGAGAAAAGGGGATAACGGCGCTCATCCGTCTCTAAGGGGTGATAGAGATTAGGTCTCCTCCCTAGGTCTTTAGGTCTAGTTTGTTTTAATAGGTGAGGGAAGCGGGTTGGGCAGGGGGGTCGTGGTTTCCGGATCGGGTTTGGGCCAAAAAAGGGGCAGATTTTGGTAATTGGGTTGCCGAAAATGCTTGGTCCAAAAAGCTGCCTTTCCTTTCTATCTTCAGCAAATAATTAAGCTTAAATTGCAGCCATTTTAACTCCATATTCGCAAATTAATCCTATTTTGTAAAAATTCATGTGAAACTACTACAGTATTAATTGTTGTAATTTCAATGTATTAAGTCTACAATTTGATAAGTAATTAATTCCTAAAAATACAAATTAAACCTAAGATGGCATGAAATGAAAATGTGACGATTTTTTAATGATTTTTCTATAATTTAAAATATTAAAACATGCATCACATGCAACTAAATAAAAAAAAATTCCTAAAATTCATTAAAAATTATTTTTTTGATTATTTTGAGGAGTAATTTCCATGCGGAGAAAAAATTAGGTGTTCACACATTCCATACCAGTAGAGAATTTAAATGATAAATCGCAACCAAACCATCCAGAAATCACGTCAAAACTTGTTGTAATGAGTAATAGAAAGTTCATTCTAGTCTTATATCTCTCAATAATGAACAAACCAAGACTATAGACACGGACTACCACTATAGAATTGCCCAACATGGGTAAGCACATATGCAGAGTAAAAGAATCACAAAACTCACCCATATATAAGGCAAGAGAGGAAGAATCACCCCGATAAGCAGAATCGAATCAATGTAAGAATGATGCTCATTTAAAACAAATCAAACCATACCTGTAACGACACCATATGGTGTAGAGGCCTCAGCTTTACTATGGAAAGCATATCAATGGGTCGGGCCGGGACTCCCCATCTACCTGCTTGTCCTCCACCCAAGATGAATGTACAGGTGGAGTAGCAACTAGAACGGTGCCTATAGCCTGAGTGCTATAATGAAATCCATCCTTCCCGAGTCTGGGACAATCTCTCATGATGTGTCTAGTATCACCACACTCATAACAACCCCTCTGCGGGTGTGGCATCTTGTACTAAGTCTGTGCCGGATAACTAGAATAACCTCTATAGGAACCTCGTGCAGGTGGTGCACTAAAAGATGACTGCCCCATATTAGCCTAACTAACTAGAGCTACATGAGTAGTCCGAAGTGTGGACTGGACTGGCCGACTACCCGAGCCTCCGTCGTGATGGGTCATAGCTGAAGAGTAGACCACAGAATTCTCCAGAACCTCGATACCTCTTGGTCTCTTTATCCTCCCTCTCCTCACCCCGAATACACTCTAACCTCCTAACAATCTCCATAACTTGCTTAATGGAGTATCAGTCTCCAACTCCTGAACCATGCTGAATCTAAGACCATAAGTGAGTCCCTCAATAAATCTACGAACTCGTTGTTTGACTGTAGGAAACGAAGTAGATGCATGACAAGATAACTCACTAAACTTGATGGCATAATTTGACACCGTCATGGTGCCCTGACGCAACTGCTCGAACTCTGTGTGCCACACATCCCAGAGGGTCTGGGCAACAAACTCCCTTAAAAGTATCTCTTAAAATTGAGCTCAAGTGGGGGTGCTGTATCGGCTGGTCTACCCTACTCATAAACCTACCACCAGTGATACGCTGCTCCCGATAGTTGAAATGTAGTAAAAGGAACTTTGTCTTCACAATACCCATGCATGGTGCGCAGAATACGGTGACACTTCTCTATAAATCCCTGTGCATCATTGGTAGTTATGCCACTAAAGTAGATGGACTATATCTCTTGAACCTCTCAAGTCTCTTTTGCTCCTCCTTTATTGCCACTGGCTTGACCTCAAGCTGAACTAGAACAACAGGTTGTATCGCCACCATACCCAGAACCTGACCAATGTGAGCCTGCTGCTCTGGAGTACGGGCGGTGGGAGTCTTAGCTTCTCCCCGATATACTAAGTAGCTGGTGCAATGGAGATCAATCTCGCCTGAGCCAATGTACCAAACATGCTCAGGAATTGCGCTCAAGTCTCCTGAAGTCCGGGGGTAACAATAGGCACCTCTGGTGCCTGTCCCCTAATAGGAGCTTCTCGTGGCTCCTCCACTGCTTCTCTGGCTGGTACTCTAGCTGCGGCACGTACCCCTCCTCGACTTCCACCTCGGCCCCGGCCTCTCGCGACTCTAGCAGGGGGCACTGATGTTTGCTCAGCTGATCCGGTAGCATGTTACAGAGATACAAAGGCTTGAACTTCAAAATCAACAAATCCACATGATAGGAATGAAAGAAGTGAAATTTAGCTAATAGTTTTTTAGCATCTCGAAGATAAGTACAGACATCTTCGAACCGATCTACAAGACTAAACTTGCTCGTGACTCGTACAACCTATAAACCTAGAGCTCTTATACCAACTTGTTACGACCCTAAAAACCCATCGCAGGCGTCGTGATGGCACATAGTCTCTAAGACTAGGTAAGACTATTACAAACCACAATTAAGCCAATTTTAACAATGATAATCTGAAATAGACTGTAATATGAAAATAGAAACAAAAGCAAAATATGCCTACACGACAATAATCATAACAATCTCCCAACATTTGGTAATACAGAGTCACGAACTCTAGTTGAATATATGGAAAGTTCACAAAGATCTAAATACAATATTGTTCAAATGACAAGCTCACAATACAATGTAAGGAAAGGACTCCAAGAGACTACGATGATCAAGCGGCTCTACCTTGAATCCTCGCGATCAATAAGTTAGCTCTGCCCGAGTTCGATATCTCCAATACCTGGCTCTGCATAAAAATGTGTAAAAGTGTAGTATGAGTAAAACACAATCGGTACCCAATAAGTATCAAGACTAACCTCGATTGAGTAGTGACGATATACAAGTCAAGACACCTACTAGTCAAAATAACCTGTGCAGTATAGACGTATAAAGCTAATAATGGAAAGCAGGAATCAGTAAATGGCAACAAGAATCAACATGTGATATAAACAATAAAGAAATAAGAACACCGTGAAAGTACTGTTAAAACCAAATAAGGAACACAAATGACAACCAATTAATCAAGTCATTCTAATAGAAGTTTTGCAATGAAATTACCCGAGATACCTCATCTCATAGTCAGAAGTCACGGCTCTCAACCCACCATCATTTTCTCATGGCAACTTGTGCCCACATTTTAAATCACAACCACATGGACAACTCACATGCCAATATCTCAATCAGCCCGGTGTGGTCACATGCTCACAACCATAATCTGCCCGGCATGAACACAGGATCACAATGATAATCCGCTCGGCATGGTCACATGCTCAATATAAACATGAAAACAGATAATACAAGAACACATGAGCATGATCAATAAATATCAAGTTTATATAACGATCCGACCAGTCATTTTGAAAATTTGTATTTCGCTCGGTTGTTTGAGGGAATGAGTAGATCCGTATGATGTACTATGACTTACGTGAATTTTCGATTTTGGTTTTGAGGTTATTCAGAATTGATTTGGAGAAATGATTCTCACATAGAAGCTTTAAATTTGAAAGTTTTGACCAAGTTTTGGACTTTTGAGTAATTGACCTCGGATTGGATTTCTGATGGTTCTGTTAGCCCCGTTGGGTAATTTGGGACTTAGGAGCGCGTCCGGATTGTGATTTGGAGGTCTATAGTAAAGTTTGGCTTGAAATGGCGAAAGTTGGAATTTTGGAATGTTTGACCGGGAGTGGACTTTTTGATATCAGGGTCAGATTCCGATTACGAATGTTGGAGCAGGTCCATAAGGTCAAATTTGACATGTGTGCAAAATTTGACGCCAATCGGACGTAATTTGATAGGTTTCAGCATTTGTTGTGGAAGTTGAAGTTTCAAAGTTCAATGATTTCGAATTGGGGTGTGATTCAACATTTCAATGTTATTATGTGTGTTTTGAGGCCTCGAGTAGGTTCGTGTTATGTTATGGGACTTGTTGGTATGTTTGGAAAGAGTCCCGAGGGGCTCGGGCGTATTTCGGATAGATTTCGAACCATTTTTCTTCATGTTGCTATTGCTGGGGAGTTGTTGGTTCTGGTCTTCCGCATCTGTGATTGATATTGTGTAGGTGCGACGAACGCAGATGCAAGCCAAGCATCACAGATGCGAGGTTTCATTGAGGAGTGAAGGTCCGCAGGTGCGGAGGTAATCGCGCAGAAGCGCGACTGCAGATGCGGTCATGGCCATCGCAGAAGCGGCCTGTCTCGCAAATGCGAGCCCTTTTCTGCAAAAGCGAAGGTCGCAGATGTGACCACCTATCCGCAGATGCAAAAGTGCTGGCAGTGTTCTAAAAATTGAGGTTTTGGTTCTTTATTCATATTTTAAGATCTGGGACTCAGATTGAAGCAATTTTTGGAGTAAATTTTGTCACAAGGATTAGGATAAGTGTTCTCTACTCAATTTTGATTACATTTCATGAATCTATCTTCATTTTTGGTAATTAGTTGTTGAATCTTAAAGATAAATTGGGAGTTTTGGCCTAAAGTTTCATAATATGATATTTTGAGTTTTGACCATCAATTTGGGGTCGGATTTGAGTGAAACTAGTATGGTTGGACTCGTAATCTAATGGGTTGTCAGATTTTGTGAGTTTTGTCGGGTTCCGAGGTGCGGGCCCGGGTTGGGCTTTTGGGATAATGTTGGGTTTTGATTCAGGATTTGACCTTTTTCGATTGGGATTGGTTCCTTTAGCATTATTTGATGTATTTGAGTTAGTTTTGGTTAGTTTCAAGTCGTTCGAAGGACAGAATGCGCGAGATGGAATTTTTGGGGCATCGCTTGGCTTGCTCGATATTGGAGTTGGCTTGTTCGAGGTAAGTAACTCTTCTAAACTTAGTGATGAGGGTATGAAACCCCACATTATGTGTTGTGAGATTAGTATGGAGGTGACGCACATGCTAGGTGACGGGCGTGTGGGCGTGCACCTTGTGAATTGGGACTCCATTGTTCCCATGGCACTGTATAGTGACCCTAATTTTTTTGACATATGTATTTCCACCATGTAATATAGTAATTGAGTTGTCAATCATGCTAGATATCATGTTTAGACTTATGCTGATACTGTTGGGACCCACTAAGGTCATTCATGTTGTGGAGTTACATGCTTTCATTGTTTTATATACTCAGTCATACGCACTCATATGCATATCATATCTCAGTCTCAGGTGTTATTTATTTATACGTCACATCATCATTGTAGACATGTAATTTTTTACCCTCTCCGAGATTTTATACTTTTTAGCATTTAAATATTTATTTTAGGCCTAATATCGTTATTTTAACTAGTTTTAACTCTTTTACTTAATTCTATCACAAAAATTCAATAATACAAAAATAATCTTGTTTTTCTCTATTTAATTAAGGTATTAGATATTTTAATAGTTATTATTGTAGGAGTTAATATTTTTAATCTAGCAGAATTAAATGGCCACTTTTTAAAGGTAAATTTGGCCCAAAATTTAGCCTAATTCGGACCTAGCCCATTAACCCATTGGTCCAAATAACCCTTAGCCCATTAACCTGACTATAACCCTAAGACTAGCCTCTAAAAACCTTAGACCCTACGATACTCCCTTCAGAGATCAACAGAGGATAAGGGAACAATAACAAAAAAAAAAAAGACCCCTCCCTACCGCCTCCCAGCCCAATCCCTACCAACCGCCACCCTCAAACCTTCAGGAGAGGATCCGCATCGCCGCCTCTTCTTCTTCTCGTCACCATCGGCCACGCCCCAAGAAGCAGCGGTCAAATTTCCCCCAACACACCACCAAGCCGCTGCCGCTCCCTGCCTCTCAAACCTTCACGACCACCATAACCACCACACCTCCAGTCACCGGCGCCGCGAACTCCCTTTCTCCAAAACCTTTAAACACACACAAACACACACATACCAGCAGAGCCGAAAAAAAGGGTAAGAATGTTGATACCCAATTTTTCCTCAAACAATTTTTTAAATTTGCATATGTACCTTCGAAATCACTTTTTATAATAATTGGTATTCTTCCATAATTTTCTCATATTTTTATAAATTTATTTCTAATTTATCCAGTATTTTTATCTCTAATAATTAATTCTAAATTGCATTACAAATGATTTCAAAGACATCTCTTGACGTAATACATTATTTTTGCCCTTGTTATGATCAAATTATTTCACACTCGGTCAAATTGGCACCTTTTGGCTATAATTCCAATAATTTTGCATTTATAGCCTAACCATATATTTTTATGTTATTTCTATCCAATAATTGATCATTTATATTTTTAAATACTGATTAACCATCTTTATTTTATTTCTTAATCACCAATTTCATTCTTCTGATTATTAATTATTTTAATTAATTTTAATTGAGCATTTAATATTTTAATTGAGTATTTAACAGCTAGCCACATTTTATTTAAATTCTAGCCCCCAATTAAACCCAAACCCACCCAATTAAAATAGCCCAGACCCCCGAGCCCAATACCATATCCTACCCGGCCCAACCCTAAACCAATCTAAGCCGTTGATCAAATTAGATCAACGACCCAGGTTTTATTACCTTAATTAACCTAAACTAACCCCCTCCCCCGACCCCTCTCATTCTCACTGGTCCCTCATCTCTCTAACTCTCTCTCTCTCTCTCTCTCTCTCTCTCTCTCTAGTCTCTTCTAGAGACTTCCAGTCTTTTCTTCTCCGATGAAGATAGCTCGTCTTCTCCGGCTACCTCTCTTGCCGGAAACCATGGGTCTTCACTCCTCTTAGCTTCATGGCTCCCTCCTACACTGGGTATCACTGTCCGGAGTTCCTTAGGATATCCTGAAGCGGTTCACCTCACCCCATGACTATTCATGCCTTCTCATGCTACCTTTGGCCTGTCCGAGTAAGATCTTCCCATCTCCGGCCAAAACCTATGGTTTTTGAGATGATTTTCTCTCTTTTTGGGTTATCTCACTAAAACCCTAACTGTTGGCTCTCGATTTCTTATATCTATGACAGATCTGGATGTATTCTGAGTTATTTTTGCTATTTTCCTTAAAGATTCCGAGTTTTCTTTAAAAATGACTTAATATTCAAGCTAGGGTTTCTTAAGACCTTTCTGAAGAAAAAAAAAAGAATGATTTTCTTTCTGATTTTAAGTATTATTCTATAACTTCTATTATGTTTGTACCATTTATTTATCTTTTTTTCCTTCATATGACTTAGAGCCCGTTTGGCCATAAGAAAATTGTGCTTGTTTTCAAAAAAAAAAATTTAAAACAATGTTTGGTTATCAAATTCAACACCTTTTTCCCATTTCACTTGAAAATGCATTTTGACTAGTTTTTAATTTTACAAATTTACCTTATACTTTTAAAATTTATACAATGACTCCAATAACTATTAACCTACAACTACCCACATAAACACAAGACGTGCTGATCTTTTAAAATTCTTGGTGATGCAAGCAGCCAATTAATCCATCTTCACTTTTTTCATTTTATCTTTTAAAATAGGTAGGTTTTATTGAATTCTTGTTATACCCCAATATTAAAGAAGAACTTGTTCATATTTATGTTGTTTTTGGCTTAAATTCCTTCTCTGTGTATTAGTAGAATTAGAAAATATGATATTTATTTTGCATCTTCTATGTTGAACAATAGCATTTTGATTGTTTATTTCACGTAGGATAATCAAATTGGGGTGGTTTTGATATATTTTACAAGTTGTGGGGTATAAATCATGTTTCATGGTTTTGAAATTAAGGCATCCAAATATGTTGCAAATATTATAGCCAAACACAAACTTCATCTTGAATTGAAATTCCAAAAAAAATTTTGGAATGCATGGCCAAACGCCTACTTACTATGTTGGAAACCCTAAGTGGATTTTCCTTAATCTTAGGATTCTGAGTCTGTTTTGATGATTTTGTTCGTATAATATGTATGTGTACATGTTTCCCACGAATGTTCTGAGCTTTTCTGTGACATACCATATTCTGTTCATTAGGGTTTCTGATCTTTGTTTTCTCTACTCGTATCATGTTTACTCCGTTATTTTCTTTAATCATTTACTATGTTCTAACTTAAATCCCAGATTTATGTGATTATCTTACCCTATTTTTCCTATCCTTGCTTATGCTATGCTTTCTCCGTTCAATGGTAATACTTTCCTTTGGTTAATATTGCCTTCTAGCGGAATCCCTGATTCCCTGTGATTGGTATCCTCTATTCTCGATTGATTTCAATCTTTAAAATATTCTCTTGCCTTATTTTTTGGTTAATTATGCTGTCAATTGTTTCTCAACATTTGTTTACTTAGTTAGGACTCTATGAACCTAGCCTAATTACCAGTTCTATACTTACACTATTTTAAAGTATTTCCTTATTTGTTATGTTCCAATCATATGTTGATTTGATTCCTTATTGGTTACCTGTTCTTACCGTTTGAAAGTTAACCCCTTAATTAGAGGAAGTACTTAAACTGCTTGATTCCGATTCCTTTAATTGCTGCCTGACTTTGATATGCACCTTATTTACTACTATTTTAAAAGTTATATATACCCCGGCCTCTAGTTTTTTGAAGGACAGGAACTAATATGTTCAACTCTCTCTCTCTCACACAATTAAAAAAACTCTCTGCTCTCTCTCCCTTCTTTTCTAGTTACTACTATTCTAAGTTAGCCGGTTGCAAGCCAAGGCTAACTATTGTGCATCTCCTACTTCTTGTTTGTGTTATTGCTTTCTTCACTTCACTGATATGTTCTAATTCAAATTTCATTTCTCAAACCAACATGTTTATATTACTGTTGTAATTCAGTGTGTTTCTAATTTGCTTTTACTTATTATTCAACATGTATCTAGGATCCTGAACTCCATTCACATGTTAAGTTAGGTTTTACTTGTCAATGAACAACATGTTTCTGTATACTTAACACTTGTTTCTTATGTGAATCCCCATGCCTATGATTGGTACATTAGTGATCATGGTGTTAGTTGTTTAGTGTTGATATGTTAATCTAATTCAGTACTTTACTGTACCCTTGAACCCTTAGGAGTTTCTGATTGCATGCCTATATGTGTTTCTTCCTGCTACATGTTTTCCCTTACATTCTCTGTATTTGTCCCTCAAATCCCATTACCCCTGCTTGTGATTGTTGGACTATCTCTGGCCCTTTGTGTGATGTTGAACTTATGTTCCAATCAAGTTTCCCTCTTCAAAACTGTTTTCTTACTTACCCTTTCTCAAAATTGTTTTCTTACTTAAACCTTTTTAAAAAAAATAAAAATCACTCTCATATATATTCTTAGAAGTCTAGGTTCTGCCCCTTCTGAGTGAGCATTGCCTTGGGACCCTTGAGATCCCTCTGAACTTTGACACACAGAGGCTGGCCATTCCACACTGCACTTACTCTATTTTGGCTATGAAATCTAGGTGTGAGCACTGCCTGGGAGCCCTTGAGGTCCTTAGGGAACTCTGACACACCCGGACTATGAGAAGGTTGTGAAATAATACCTAGCATTGAGGACCTGGAGACTTGAGACTATTCTATAGGCTCCCTATAGTTAACTTCTTATTTTTCTTTTATTTCAGTTGTGCAGTTCATATTCGATGGTCTGTAATAATTAATTGTAAACAACTCTAGGGTCGGATAGTGAAAATGGATGGGTGATATGCATGTTGTAGTATAATTAAGGGTAGAGACCATGCTTCTAGGTTTATTCTCTCCATGTGCAATAGCAGACATGTTTAGGTATACCATGCCATGCATTAGATATCAGGCTACTTAGGATTTATGTGTATTCAACATCTCCACGCTTAGAAATCCTGCCTACAGGATAAATAATTACAATAAATAAAATTGCTATTACGCGATTCTGCCCATGTTCTGAAACCTCACTAGAAGTACTGTCCTAGGATAAATAAATTGCAATCATGTCTCATCATGCTATACACGTAGAGATCCTGTTTTAGGTAAACAACCATTAAAAATCTATCATCTATGCTATTCCTAAAACTGTGCATAATGCTATGATTCTATGCGCTTTTAGAAATCTTGTTTAAGTTATTATGCATCATGCTGCATTAGATATCATGCTATAGGATTGTATCTATTTAACTACACTTAGTCTAAATACAGATACCTAAAATAACTCCCTGTTCTAAAACAATTAGTAATTAGACTTTGTACATCTTCAACACCTAGAATCGCATGTTATTAGCTATAAACAACCTAGAGTCATTAACAAATCTGAATAAATGTTGCATGTTATCCAACACTTAGGCAAGCCTTAGGTAATTAACTTAAAAGATAAAATCAGAACTGTCTTTGTGATCATGTTTAATTGTCAGCATGCTTAAAACCAGTAAGCAAGCCTGGTTAAGACTTCCTCTCTAAGTTATGCAATAATCTGTCTTTGTGTTATCACCTAGATACCATGCTTTAGGATTCTGAATTAATATGGAACTTAATTGTGTATGAGACATGCTGCTTATGTGTACTGAGTGTAGAGGTAATTGAGCCTTTATCTGCAGTCCTACTTCTTTTGTTATCTGTCGCCTTAGAATTTTACCTTTAAAACCTGAGGGTCTGCCTAGCACCTCCTTTTAGGATAGGAGTCCTAATTTCCTCCGGGACTGATAGGAAGGGACGGGTAATAGGATGCAATAGAGGTCAAGACCAACACTTGTTTTAATAACCTTACGGGGTGGGAAGGGTAGAATATGGATATGATGAACGGTGCGCTAATACCACGTGTATCCCCTCTCCGAGGAGTGATTACCGGGTATTGCATTGATATGATCCATATTATTATAAACCTAGGACACCTTTTATATGCTTAGCTCGTAATTCTTTTTAAAATCTAATCTTCTTTATTGTTTTCTAAACATCAACATGCTTAAGACTTAAATCCCCTCTTATATGAGCCTTTGCTTGTTATTTCCTAGTTGTACAAATTCACGAAACCATTTGGCCGGGAACCACACTTGTGGATCCTGAGGGGTGCCTAACACCTTCCCCTTAGGATAATTTCAAACCCTTACCAAAATCTCTGGTTAGTAACGTAGTTGTAATTAAAACACTTAGGTGCCCTAACGCACCGTTAAAATCGTTAGGCGGAGACTCTTCAAAATATGCAAACCACTTTCCCAAAAGGAAAGAGTTGTCCCAACCAATCTTATAAACCCAATCTCCGCGATGAAAAAGGGGGCGCGACAGCATGGCGACTCTGCTGGGGATATCCAGGCTTTTACCATTTCAAATTGTTTCGTGAATTTGTGCCTTTATTTTAAATACTTGTACCCTTTCCTACTCCATTTACATGCAATTAATTGTTTACTTCGGGTATTTACTTTTCTTCAAAGACGAAACTGACATGTCTCTTTGTTTCCTTTTTGTAAGTGCTTTAAATCATTACTACCAATTTTACCGCTTTCTTTAACGTGCAAATACGTGACAATTTTTTTTTAATACTTATTATTGAATAATTATGCTCAACATTCATACTCCACTCGTGCCAAACAAAATACTATAGCAACGCTTGATTAGTGGTTGTGCTCTTCCTATATTATTACCCGCTAAATTCGGAAAGGCTTATTTGCGGTAAAACTAGTCGATCAGCGGTGCAGTCGACGGTTCCGTGCCTTTCCCCCTTGAGTTGTCCGCTCAAGGGTACCGGTCTAAAACCACATAGAAACCTTAATCTATCGCATTGTTGCGTGCATCATAGTCAAACCTAGTCGAGCTAAAGTGTTGTCCCCACGATAGTTTTTAAGATACCCTTATCCAAAAGTCCAACGGGTTTCCCTAAACCCAAACGGACGCCCTCACGTTCGGTGCATTTATTTGGATAACTAAACGCTTCCTGTTAATTATTAACGATAAATTGTCGAGTATGGTGGGGTAAGGGCCTAACCCTATTTGCTTTGCAGAAAAAAATGAGGCACAAAGTCCCCAGATTCGGCATGGTCTCCAATATCCACCCAAAACTGTTGAGTTGGTGGGAGGATCTACACTCTGGCGACAAAGCTATCGTCAGGAAACACTTGGGTAACCTACCGTCTCTCCTGGAAATCCAGCCTAACAAAATGACAATAAAGGTTGCTACCTTGTTCTGGGACCGTGAAAGGTCCGTATTCCACTTTGGGAACATCGAAATGACGCCTTTGATAGAGGAAATAGGAGGGTTGGCTAACCTAGTATGGGAAACTCCAAGGTTGTTGATGCCTGAAAATCGCACAGGCAAACGTTTCCTCAAAATGATGGGTCTGAAAAAGGACGCAGGATTGGTATGTTTGGAGGATTCGTACATTACTTTTGATTACTTGTACGAAAGGTATGGCTACAGCAAATCATATTGTACCTACCATGACGAGTTTGCTATCACCTCTCTGGGACACGTCCATCGCCGATTGTTCGTGTTTATGGTTTGCTTTTTGGGTTTGATCGTGTTCCCCATGAAGAATGAAAGGATCCATACCAGGCTAGCCATGGTAACTAAGACCATAATGGAAGGGGTAAATGGGCAAGACTTCAGCATTGTGCTCATGATCGTTGCAGAAATATATCGGGCCTTAGAGAGGTGTCAACAAGGAGCAAAGCATTTCGAAGGTTGCAATTTATTACTTCAACTCTGGCTTATGGAACATCTCCAAAGAGGCGAATATCGATAGGACATTCACCGCAGAATGTGGGATGACCACATCGCTTTCCATCACCCAAAGTGAATGAATTATATCCCTGACATGTTCGCTCAGCCTAAAAGTGCCGAGGGATGGGTTGAGCTTTTTGATAACTTGTCTGAAGAGCAGGTTCAATGGATGTTTGAATGGCCTCGATGGATGAGTTCATCATTCGATCCCGAGACGCATCATTTCTGATACTGATTGGTCTAAAGGGGACATACCCTTACGTCCCTCTTCGAGTTATGAGGCAAGCGGGAAGGAAGCAAGTCATCCCTAGAGTCGAGAAGATGAGCCATCTTCGAGCTGACTTTCAAAATAATGACAGTCCTCACAAATTCCAAGCTCAGCACATGTGGCACTGCAAGGTTATACTTGAGAAAGACACCATCGAGCCAGACAGGTATCATGCTGGTTATACCCCTTTCTATCTTGGTTGGTTAGAAGAGTATCTGGGTGGTCTGAGCAAGCCAGGGTACGTCCGAGGTCACAGGGTTATAGATGAAAGCGCCGAGGCACAAGTCAAATACAACCAACTGCGCAAAAGGATCCGGGAAAATGAGTATGACCACCACAAGACACATGAGTCCAACAAAAAACTGATCGAGGAATGGAAGGACATGGCTATCAACGCCAACAAGAGGCTGGGGTACTTGGAACGAGGTATAGTCGAGCTGGAAGAAAATTTCATCAAAAGAGTTGAAGATTGTCAAAAGGCTGAGGGAGCTGCAGAGGATACCTAGCAAGAACCTACTTGTTGCTGGGACATCGCGAGCTGGGAAAGCTGTACAAGGAAAGAAAGAATGCTGAGTCTGGGGCAGGTCCTTCTGGGACCAAGTAGATAGTAGTGTCTTTATTTTTCTATCAATGTAATAAGGCCAACGGCCATTAGTGATTTTTATTTTGCGCCTATCATTTTGGGATTTGTCTATTTTTCTTATCAATAAAATGAGGCATTTAGCATTTTATATTCTCCAAATCAATTTGTCTCTAGGCCTACCTCGGGCACAAAGAGGTTCCCAACTTAGGACGCGCTTTACATTTCCGAATTATGTGTTTAAATACCGCAATAATTCTTTTCATAATCCTCACTGACTTGGCTACCTTTTGTTTTTATTTTCTTACTCCCCTCCCTAAAGGTTAGTTCGTGCATTCTGGCATCATCAGCCTATCGTACCAGATCTAAGGGCCCTCCACCTACTCCCCCTTCTAGTCCTCCTAAGGGCAAAGAAAAAGGAAAAAGTTATGGAAGAGTCCAGCGGCACCAGAAAGCAGAATATGATTGAACGGGTAGAGGCCACTGATAGCCGAGGTATTCAGGTCCTGCATGAGAACATGTCACCATTTGAACAGAAATTGCTGAAGTTTCAAGAAGAACTCGATCAAGTTCAGAATTTGGCCAACTTGTCATTTTCCCTCAACGTCCCCAACGTCAACCTTCTGAATGCTCAAAACCCCGCACCTCCACAAAATATCCCAAGACAGAAAAATCATCCCGCACCTCACCGTCACGCCACTCCCCCAATGAACCAAACTCTCCTGGCGCAGTGCAATGCTTGCCACGCCTCAAATAACACTCCACCACTCATCCCAGAACCTCAAAACCCTACAAAGGACCATTTCCACACCTAGAACAATCCCATCTATGTGGAAACAGTGACCCACTCCACTCCGCCTATCCCACAGGCATCCGAGTCTGACGAAAAGGATTTACTTATCAGGAACCTGGCCGAGGAGCTTAGGAAACTGACCAGCCGAGTCCAGGGTGTTGAAGGAACCAAGGGGATCGAAGGGTTGAATTATGAAGACCTTTGTATCTAACCTAATGTCGAACTTCCCGAGGGGTACAAACCTCTAAAGTTTGAAATGTTTGACGGTACTGGTGATCCGAGAGTCCATTTGAGGACCTATTGCGACAAATTGGTTAGCATGGGAAAGGATGAAAGAATCCGCATAAAGCTGTTCATGAGGAGTTTGAAGGGAGACGCACTGTCTTGGTACATCAGCCAAGACCCCAAGAAATGGTCAAACTGGGTAAGCATGGCATCTGATTTTATGGACATGTTTAGATTCAACACAGAGAACGTACCAGATGTGTTCTACATTCAAAATTTGAAGAAGAAACTCACAGAAACCTTTCACGAGTATGCTACTCGCTGGAGGTCCGAAGCTGCTAAAGTCAGACCTGCTCTAGAGGAAGAGCAGATGAACAAGTTCTTTGTCCGGGCTCAGGACCCGCAGTATTATGAACGGTTAGTGATGGTTTAAGGCCACAAGTTCTCTGACATCATCAAATTGGGTGAGCGGATTAAAGAAGGTATTAAAAGCGGTATGGTTACAAATTTTGAAGCCTTGCAAGCCACTAACAAGGGTTTATAGTCCGGTGGTGTGTCTAAGAAAAGAGACGTAAGAGCCATAATGATTGCACAAAGAGCCAAGTCCCCACCCAAATACCAAACTTATCCAACACCTCCACTCACATACCAGCCAACCTCGAATTACCAAGTACCCTCACCAAATTACCAAGCTCCACCACCTTCCTACCAAGCTCCACCGCCCACATATCAACCTGCTTCGCCCAGATATTCATAATTCGCTTCTGTCTACAACACTTATAATTCCCAGCCATCCCATTACCAATCACCCCCTGCACGCCAAACTTCCCTAGACCTCATCCTAATTTTGATCGCCGCCCTCCAAAGCAATACACCACCATAGCCGAGCCCATTGACTAGATGTATGAGAAGCTCAAAGCTGCTGGTTATGTCACATATATCCCTACTTCCACCCCTGAGAAACCTTCTCAGTGGGTTAACCCAAACAAATCATGTGCATACCATTCCGGCATGAAAGGACACACCATCGAAGAATGCCGCTCTCTGAAAGACAAAATACAGGCTCTCATTGACAACAAGATTATTTTGGCAAAAGACCCTGCTCCAAATGTCCGCGACAATCCTTTGCCAAACCATAAGGGTAGAGGTATCCATATGATTTAAATAAAAGATGATTAGGATCTTGAGGGGTCAATCGGGTTGATCGTAGAAGGCGATGACCCAAAGAAACCCGCAGTCACTCTCAAACTGATCATAGTCCAGATTCAACCATCTGAGGACGCTGGGGTGAATATGTCTATACCATTTGAGTTTGAAGCAGCGCCACCTACAAAGTCACCAGTGCCAATTGAAGTTGAGTTTGTATCTCCAACAAATGCACCGGCACCATTCGAGGTTGCAGTCTTGCCACCCCGAACACACATCCCGTTTGAAGTAAGGATGGCTGCACCAATTCTGGTGGCAATGTCAACCACGTCACTCTTCTATTCAAACGTTATCCCTTGGTAATACACAGTCGAGGCGAGAAGGAAAGGCAAGGTCAGGTCTGAGGAAGCAGTCGCAGCACAGGGTATGACGAGAACTCGTAGGTTCTACACCCCTGAGCATCTGGCCGAGTCAAGCAAGCAGGCTGCCAAACGCCCCCCCCCTATCGAAACAGGTCCCGATGACCTCTAGAGAAAGGTACATGCTAAGGAGTATTCGGTCATCGACCAGATGAACAAGACACCGGCATAGATATCCATCCTCTCTCTGCTGCAGAATTCTGAAACACACAGAAATACTTTGTTGAAAGTGTTGAGTGAAGCATATGTGCCAAACAACATCACTAGCGGGGAAATGGCCAATATGGTAGGCCAGGTACTGAAGAGTCATAAAATCACTTTTCATGAGGACGAGCTACCACCTGAAGGATTGGGGCACAACAAAGCGTTGCACATCACCGTACAATGCGAAGATCATTTCATCACAAGAATCTTGATCGATGGAGATTCCAGTCTTAACATATGTCTGTTGATAACACTCAAGAAATTGGGTAAAAGGCTACATGAGATAAGAGATGGAGCGATTAACGTGAAAGCCTTCGACGGTTCTCAAAGTTCCACCATGGGGGATATCAGTCTATGTGTGCAGAAGGGACAGACTTGGTTCGAAGTGGATTTGCAGGTGATAGATGTGCCAGCATCCTACAACCCGTTGTTGGGACGACCCTGGATTCATTCTGCTAGGGCCGTAGTGTCAACGCTACATCAGGAGGTAAAATTTGAGTGGAACCACCATGAGGTGATTATTCATGGTGATGGTAGCAACCCCATTTACAGTCGTCAAACCATTCCGGTGATTGACGGAAAAAGGAAGATAGGCGGGGGAACTTACCACTACATTGAGCGGGTCAATGCTATCGACAAGGACAAGTGGTGGGATAGAAAGATTGAGAGCATCCTGAACTGAAGGATATGATCCAGTCAAAGGGCTCGATAAGAACCTCCAAGGGATCACGAAGCTTATAAAGCTCAAGGAACATGGAACCACTTTCGGTCTGGGGTATGAGTACACTTGGCAGGAATTCAACGACTGGTCGCCACCTTGGCGCGGTCCCTATGACCTTTTGGAGAAGCCGATACCTCATCTTGAGCAAATTTTCAAGCAGGCCGACATTATTTATGGATCAGACGAGGAATAAGCACTTGCAGCAATGAGGAGTTTGGTCCTAGAGGATGAGGATATGGATTGATGTGTTGTTCTCGAGGAGGAGGGTGAGGAAGGCCCTTCCATACAAACTGTAATCAAGGGGACATATCTCAAGAACTGGTCTATCAAGATGACCAAAGCCCGACGAGCCTCGAAGTAGCAAGGCTAAACCAAGCATTATTTACTGTTTTGTTTACTAAATGATTTTCCCTTTTCCTTCATTTTTCAATTTCTGCAATAAAGATATTCAATGTTCAAAACAGTTATTCAATCCATCAAAGCATCTTCTAAATTTCTCTTACGAATCCGATATTTATTGCTATTATTTGCTCTCATTACTTTATTTATACAGCATTACTATTTCTTGTCTTGATGAACCGATGACTGTGACATGCAATGAAATAACACAGCAAACGGACATTGATGCAGATGAAGACGACATACCTGACGAGATTGTCAAAGAAGTTGAGAACTTTGAGAACAAGCCTAAGTCCAACCTGGATGAGACTGAAGTTATCAACCTGGGAGATTCAGAAAACGTCAAGGAGACTCGCATCAACATTCATTTGTCACCATCAAAAAAGAAAGAATACACAGAGTTTCTAAAAGAGTATGGGGGCGTATTGCATGATCGTATGATGACATGACTGGTCTAAGTACGTCTATTGTGGCTCAAAAACTGCCAACCAATCCAATGTGTCCACTAGTGAAACAGAAGCTCACAAAGTTCAAACCAGACATGATTTTGAAGATCAAAGAAGAAGTTACCAAGCAGATCAACGCCAAAGTTCTCCGGGCAGTGGAGTACCCGAAACAGTTAGCCAACATTGTACCTGTGCTAAAGAAGGACGGGACGGTTAGAGTCTGTGTCGACTACCAGGATCTCAACCGGGCTAGTCCGAAAGACGATTTCCCCTTGCCAAATATACATATTTTGATTGATAAATGCGCCAAGCATGAATTGCAGTCCTTCGTGGATTGCTTCGCTGGTTATCACCAGATTTGGATAGATGAGGAAGATGCTGAGAAAACGGCGTTCATTACGCTTTGGGGAGTGTATTGTTACAAGATGATGCCATTCGGCCTAAAGAATGCAGGGGCCATATACATGAGGGCCACGACCACCATATTCCATGACATGATTCACAAGGAGATCGAGGTGTACGTGGATGATGTCATTATCAAATCAAAGAAAGCTTCTGATCACATGGAGAATTTGGGGAAGTTCTTCAATAGATTGCGAAAATACAATATGAAACTAAACCCCGCGAAGTGTGTGCATTCGGGGTTCCTGCTGGGAAGTTGCTGGGATTTGTTGTAAGCCGCCGGGGAATAGAATTGGATCCGTCGAAAGTCAAAGCCATTCAAGAACTACCACCACCAAGGAACAAGAAAGATGTGATGAGTTTCTTGGGGAGGCTTAATTACATCAGCCGGTTTGTAGACAAGTCATCTGTGAACCAATCTTTAAGATGCTAAAGAAGGACGTTGCGACCAAGTGGACCGATGATTGTCAAAAGGTTTTCGACAGAATCAAGGAATATTTGTCAACACCTCCAGTCCTAGTACCGCCCGAGCCAGGCACTTCCGAACATATTGGAGGTATGGACGCTATTGGACCAATCGAGCCTGTTGCCTCCAATGACCACAGGTTCATTCTGGTCGCCATTGACTACTTCACTAAATGGGTCGAAGCAGCCTCCTACAAAGCAGTTACTAAGAAAGTCGTGGCCGACTTTATCCGCGACCGCATTGTTTGTTGGATTGGAGTTCCAGAGTCAATCATCACAGACAATGGTTCTAATCTCAACAGTGACTTGATGAAAGCTATGTGTGAAACTTTCAAGATCAAACACTCTTCCACAGCATACAGACCTCATATGAATGAAGCCGTAGAGGCTGCTAATAAAAACATCAAGAAGATACTAAGGAAGATGATAGAAAGGCACAAGCAGTGGCATGAATAGATATCATTCGCCTTAATGGAATACCGCACCAGTGTCCGCACATCAACAGGGGCAACTCCCTATATGCTAGTTTATGGTACAGAGGCTGTAATTCATGCCGAAGTGGAGATTCCATCTCTTAGAATCATACAGGAAGATGAGCTCAGCGATGCCGAGTGGGTAATGAGCCGTTATGAGCAACTAGCCCTCATAGACGGGAAGAGAATGAATTCAGTATGTCATGAGAAACTATATCAGAACAGAATGGCCAGGGCCTTAAACAAGAAACTCAAGCCGAGACGATTCACACCAGGGAAACTGGTGTTAAAGAAAATCTTTCCACATCAAGATGAAGCCAAAGGGAAGTTCTCTCCCAACTGGAAAGGTCCGTACATGGTTCATAGAGTGCTGATAGGAGGAGCACTCATACTTGTAGAAATGAACGGAGAAGTTTGGCCGAAACCGATCAATTCAGATGCAGTCAAGCGCTACTATGTGTAACCTTTATGATTTCTCAGTGATGTAATTTGAACTACGCCTGACTTGATTCCCATTTAAGAGGGGACACGTAGGCAGCCCTATGGGTTCGGTCACAATTCAATAAAAATCTATTTTTCCCCGCAATTAGAAACTGGGGCAGAATTTTGAGGAGGGCCCTCAAAATTCCGAAGCGAGTAGCAGTCCACAAGCTTTCACCCAGCCAACTGGGGCAGAATTTTGAGGACGACCCTCAAAATTCTGAAGCAAGTTTAGCCAATCACCGTGCGAGCAGCAGTTAGAGGCGTCCACCCAGCAAACTGGGGCAAAATTTTGAGGAGGACCCTCAAAATTCCGCAGCAGAAAAGCTCGCAATATCTCAAGCCGTGTGATGTCGTCAGTTCATCTAAAAACTATTTTAGATTATATCTTACAAAATCATGCATATTTATTTTTTCTGAAGCAGCTTGTTTAGCGAACGCTACCCCAATGATACAGACAGTATCATCATGATCAAGCAAACGAGCCAAGCAGAGCCAGCAGGAATGCGAACTAACCTTTCCCCTTTACAAAACTCACGATCTTTCTTTGGATGCAGGCACAAAATTGCAAAAGCCCCAAAACATATTATCCGCTCAAATTACAGACATCGTTCCTCAAACTCATTATGCCAACATTTATTATCAGCACAAACGATGCTTCAGTATCACAATGCTCTACCGCAATTTAACACCAGCTAAGAATTTCTGTTGTCCTTCCTTAAATCTTGCATAAGGCTACCTTTCTACCTTCCGAGGTTAAACGCTACCTCCATCTGCATTCGCATATTGCATAAGGCTACCTTTCCGCCTTCCGAGACTAAACGCTCTCTCCATCTACATTCTCACATTGCATAAGGCTACCTTTCTGCCTTCCGAGACTAAACGGTGTCTCCATCTGAATTTGCATATTGCATAAGGCTACCTTTCTGCCTTCCGAGACTAAACATTGTCTCCATCTGCATTCGCATATTGCATAAGGCTACCTTTCTGCCTTCCGAGACTAAACATTGTCTCCATCTGCATTCGCATATTGCATAAGGATACCTTTCTGCCTTATGAGACTAAACGTTGTCTCCATATGCATTCGCATACTGCATAAGGCTACCTTTCTGCCTTCCGAGGTTAAATGGTGTCTCCATCTACATTCGCATATTGCATAAGGCTACCTTTCTGCCTTCCGAGACTGGACGTTGCCTCCATCTGCATTCGCAAATTGCATAAGGCTACCTCTCTACCTTCTGAGACTAAATGTTGTCTCCACGCATATTACATAAGGCTATCATTCTGACTTCTGAGGTTAAACTCTACCTCCATTTACTTCTCAAAAGAAATCAATGCCTCTAGCATTATTTACTGCGCTTTCCTTTTGGGCTAAGCTCTGCCCCTTTAATTCGCAAGACTAAGCTCTGCCTTGTCAGCATCATACTATTGCATCTTCATGGGCTGAAATATCGCCAACTTATCCAAAGGCGTCATCGTTCGGAGGCACCATCTTCATGGCCCGAGAACACCATGTCATGGCCCGAGGATCTCTTTTATCAGTTTGCATATCATTATTCAAAGGCATCATGGTTCGGAGGCACCATCTTCATGGCCCGAGAACATCATTTCATTGCCTGCGAATCCTGCATCAAGAAATTCATGGCCCAGGACATCATGGTCTAAAGAAGTCATCCTTAACCGTCCAAAGACAACATTCATAGTCCAACGAGAATTTTCACCATGTTTAAATTATGCACGATATGCTTGTATTACTCATTTGCAGGTAACCCAGCAAGTAGAAACTGTCCCGACAGGAGTGATCCCGCTCCAGTTCTCTTAATTACCATGTAGGTCGTTCATTCAATCAGTCATATATGTTGCGTCCGTCCTTATAAAACTTCATCGACATACTTCGTCGGTGGCTCTTGAACTACATACGGACTGATTTCTGTAAAAATATGGATATGTAGGCAGCTCAGAAACCAGGGCGCGGCCTAAACCTCTTCAAACTGCTTCGCTCGGTCAAAATTGGCCATCATGTCTTTATAACAATTGGTGTTTTTCCATAATTTTTTCTCATATTTTTATAAATTTATTTCTAATTTATCCAGTATTTTATCTTTAATAATTAATTATAAATTTCATTGCAAATGATGTCAAAAACATCTCTTGACTTAATACATTATTTTTGGTCATGTTAAGATCAAATTATTTCACAATCGGTCAAATTGTCACCTTTTGGCTATAATTCCAATAATTTTGCATTTATAGCCTAACCATATATTTTTATGCTATTTCTATCCAATAATTGATCATTAATATTTTTAAATACTGATTAACCATATTTATTTTATTTCTTAATCACCAATTTAATTCTTCTGATTATTAGTTATTTTAATTAATTTTAATTGAGCATTTAACATTTTAATTGAGTATTTAACAGCTAGCCACATTATTTAAATTCTATCCCCCAATTAAACTCAAACCTACCAAATTAAACTAGCCCAGACCCCCAAGTCCAATACCATATCCTACCCGGCCCAACCCCAAACCAATCTGAGTCGTTGATCAAATTAGATCAACGGCCCAGGTTTTTATTACCTTAATTAACCTAAACTAACCCCCCCCTGGACCCCTCTCATTCTCACCGGTCCCTCATCTCTCTAACTCTGTCTCTCTCTCTCTGTCTCTCTCTAGTCTCTTCTAGAGACTTCCAGTCTTTTTTTCTCCGATGAAGATGGCTCGTCTTCTCCGGCTACCTCTCTTGCCGGAAACCATGGGTCCTCACTCCTCTTAGCTTCATGGCTCCCTCCTACACCGGGTATCACTGTCCGGAGTTTCTTACGAGATCCTGAAGCGGTTCACCTCACCCCATGACTATTCATGCCTTCTCAGGCCACCCTTGGCCTGTCCGAGTAAGATCTTCCCATCTCCGGCCAAAACCTATGGTTTCTGAGCCGATTTTCTCTCTTTTTGGGTTATCTCACTAAAACCCTAACTGTTCGCTCTCGATAGCTTAGATCTATGACAGATCTGGATGTATTCTGAGTTATTTTTTCTATTTTCCTTAAAGATTCCGAGTTTTCTTTAAAAATGACTCTTAATCTTCAAGCTAAGGTTTCTTAACACCTTTCTGAAGAAAAAAAAAGAATGATTTTATTTCTGATCTTAAGTATTATTCTTTAATTTCTACTATGTTTGCAAAATTTATTTGTCTTTTTTCCTTCATCTGACTTACTATGTTGGAAACCCTAATTGGCTTTGCCTTAATCTTAGGATTCTGAGTCTGTTTTGATGATTTTGCTCGTTTAATCTGTATGTGTACATATTTCCCACGAATGTTCTGAGCTTTTCTGTGACTTTACCATATTTTGTTCATTAGGGTTTCTGATCTTTGTGTCCTCTACTCGTATCATGTTTATTCCGTTATTTCCTTTAATCATTTTACTTTATTCTAATGATTTATGTGATTCTTTTACCCTACTTTGCTTATGCTATGCTTTCTCTGTTCAGTTGCAATACTTTCCTTTGGTTAATATTTCCATCTAGAAGAATCCCAGATTCCTTGTGATTGTTATCCTCTATTCTCGACTGATTTCAATATTTAAAATATTCTCTTGGCTTATTTTTTATTTAATGATGTTGTCAACTGTTTCTCAACATTTGTTTCCTTAAGTAGGACTCTTTGAACCTAGCCTAATTACCAGTTCTATACTTACACTATTTTAAAGTATTTACTTTTTTGTTATGTTCCAATCATATGTTGATTTGCTTCCTTATTGGTTACATGCTCTTACCATTTGAAAGTTAACCCTTTAATTAGAGGAACTACTTAAACTTATTGATTCTGATTCCTTTAATTGGTGCCTGACTTTGATCTGGAACTTATTTACTACTATTTTAAAAGTTATATATACCCCGACCTCTTATTTTTTGAAGGATAGGAACTAATCTGTTCAACTCTCTCTCTCTCACACACACAATTAAAAAAACTCTCTGCTCTCTCTCCCTAGTTACTACTATTCTAAGTTATCCTACTGCAAGTCAAGGCTAACTATTGTGCATCTCCTACTTCCTGTTTGTGTTATTGCTTTCTTCACTTCACTGGTATGTTATAGTTTAGATTTCAGTTCTAAAACCAACATGTTTCTATTACTGTTGTAATTCAGTGTGTTTCTAATTTTCTTTTACTTATTATTCAACATGTATCTAGGATCCTGAACTCCATTCACATGTTAAGTTAGGCTTTACTTGTCAATGACCAGCATGTTTCTGTATATTTAACACTTGTTTCTTATGTGAATCCCCGTGCCTATGATTGGTACATTAATGACATGGTGTTAGTTGTTTAGTGTTGATATGTTAATCTAATCCAGTACTTTATTGTACCCCTGAACCCTTAGGAGTTTCTGATTGCATGCATATATGTGTTTCTGCCTACTACATGTTTGCCCTCACATGCTATGTATCTGTCCCTCAAATCCCATTACCTCTGCTTGTGATTGTTGGACTATCCCTGGTTCTTTGTGTGATGTTGAAATTATGTTCCAATCAAGTTTACCTCTTCAAAACTGTTTTCATACTTACCCTTTCTCAAAACTATTTTCTGACTTAAACCTTTTTAAAAAAATATAAACCACTCTCATATATTGTTAGAAATCTAGGTTCTGCCCTTTCTGTGTGAGCTTTGCCTTGGGACCCTGGAGCTCCCTCTGAACTTTGACACACAGAGGCTGGTCATTCCACACTGCACTTACTCTATTTTGGCTATGAAATCTGAGTGTGAGCACTGCCCGGGAGCCCTTGAGGTCCTTAGGGAACTCTGACACACCCAGATTATGAGAAGGTTGTGAAATAATACCTGGCATTGAGGGCCTGGAGACTTAAGCCTATTCTGTAGGCTCCCTATAGTACTTCTTATTTTTCTTTTATTTCAGTTGTGCAGTTCATATTCAATGGTCTGTAATAATTAATTGTAAATAACTCTGGGGTCGGATAGTGAAAATGGATGGGTGATATGCATGTTGTAGTATAATTAAGGGTAGAGACCATGCTTCTAGGTTTTTTCTCTCCATGTGCAATAGAAGCCATGTTTAGGTATACCATGCCATGCATTAGATATCATGCTACTTAGGATTTATGTGTATTCAACATCTCCACGCTTAGAAATCCTGCCTATAGGATAAATAATTACAATAAAATAAGTTTCTAATACGTGATTTTTCCCATGTTCTGAAACCTCACTAGAAGTACTGTCCTAGGATAAATAAACTGCAATCATGTATCATCATGCTATACACGTAGAGATCCTATTTTAGGTCAACAACCATTAAAAGTATATCATCTATGCTATTCCTGAAACTCTGCATAATGCTATGATTCTATGTGCATTTAGAAATCCTGTTTAAGTTATTATGCATCATGCTTCATTAGATATCATGCTATAGGATCGTATCTATTTAACTAAACTTATAAATACAGATACCTAAAACAACTCCCGTTTCTAAACAATTGGTAATTAGTCTTTGTACATCTTCAACACCTAGAATCACATGTCATTAGCTATAAACAACCTAGAGTCATTAACAAATATGAATAACGGTTGCATGTTATCCAACACTTAGGCAAGCCTTAGGTAATTAACTTAAAAGATAAAATTAGAACTGTCTGTGTGATCATGTTTAACTGTCAGCATACTTAAAACCAGTAGGCAAGCCCTTTAAGACTTCCTCTATGAGTTATACAATAATCTGTCATTGTGTTATCACCTAGATACCGTGCTTTAGGATTCTGAATCAATATGGACCTTAATTGTGTATGAGACATGCTGCTTATGTGTACTGAGAGTGGAGGAATACTTGAGCCTTTATCTGTTTTCTATGTTTTCCTTTATCTGCAGTCCTACTTGTTTTGTTATCTGTCGCCTTAGAATTTTACCTTTAAAACCTGAAGGCCTGCCTAGCACCTCCTTTTAGGATAGGAGTCCTAATTTCCTCTAGGACTGATAGGAAGGGACGGGTAACAGCATGCAATAGAGGTCGAGACCAACACTCGTTTTAATAACTTTACGGGGTGGGAAGGTTAGAATATGGATATGATGACCGATGCTCTAATACCACGTGTAGCCCCTCTCCGAGGAGTGATTACCGAGTATTGCATTGATGTGATCCATATTATTATAAACCTAGGATACCTTTTATATGCTTAGCTCGTAATTCTTTTCAAAAGCTAATCTTCTTTACCGTTTTCTAAACATCTACATGCTTAAGACTTAAATCCCCTCTTATTTGAGCCTTTGCTTGTTATTTTCTAGTTGTACAAATTCACGAAACCATTTGGCCGGGAACCACACTAGTGGATCCTGAGGGGTGCCTAACACCTTCCCCTTAGGATAATTTCAAGCCCTTACCCAAATCTCTAGTTAGTAATGTAGTTTTAATTGAACCCCTTAGGTGCCCTAACGCACCGTTAAAATCGTTAGGTGGCGACTCTTCAAAATATGCAAATCCCTTTCCCAAAAGGAAAGAGTTGTCCCAACCAATGTCATAAACCCGATCTCCGCGAGGAAAAAGGGGGCACGACAAAGAAAATAAAAAACAGAGAACAAAATCAGAAACGACGAAGTTTTCCAGCGTCGATTTCGATCCGGGTTCCTAGTTCGTAACTAGCTAGAGATTCCGGGCAGATTCGTGATCCCATTGAGGTTCCGGCAAGGCATACGGTTTCCTGTTCAAGTTTCTCAATTGCTCGGCCATTTTGCAACTATAAAAGTTCAATATTATTTCAGATTCTATATAAATGCTTGAATTCGTTATTCATTGTTTAGTTGAAATTATTTTACAGTTTTGATTTAGCATGTTAAATGGATGACTCATAAATTTTTCATTTCAATTTTGTGTACTGATTTAGTATTTATGTCATGATATGTCGTATTTTTCCTTTGGAGTAGCAAATACTTTGATTACACAGTAGTATTTTGTTAATTATATGAGGATACCAATTAAAGATTTCTATAATTCTAATCGGAATCGAATAGACCACCTGAGCTCTTTCTTCATCAACTAATTCAAATGCACAGTTTGAGTACAAAATCTAGAATCAAAGGTTTGTTAATAATGCTTGTGATCATCTCGTAGTTTGCTTTAGTACGTTAATTAAATAATTTTCATAACTATGGGTACGGTTCCCGTGACATAGTCGTGACACCTAATTATTAAAATTCGGGGGTACATTTGTGTGACCCGGCCACAATTTAAACACATTGTTTTTTAACCAAAGAATTAGACTCTTTGACTAAATCTATTTTTAAGATGAACACGGGTTACTGATAATCAAGGAAATAGAGAAAAATGAGTAACAGACAATATTGCAGAAATATAAAAAATGAAGTCAATTATATTCGAGAATCAGATGCCTTTACAAGCTGTATTCCCCTACCTTATATAGGAGATTCCTATAACGTACAACTCTTGCTATGGTTTCTCATTAATGAATAATTATGACATTAATGAGGCATTACAGAGGATAACGGTAATTGGGGTACGGTTACATATCGTTCGAGTAATCAATTGTGGGTCTTTGAATCTGCCTGTAGCTTTGTCTAGATTCATTCTGACTGTGCCTCTCCCCTTTTTTTATTAGGTTGAGTTTCCCGTGGCTAATAAGCTCGAGGGTTTACTGAATCGTGCTTCTTTGTTCNTTTAACGATTAATATTTGGTAAGTGGATATTCATTTATGGCGGGAATATTTTGCCGCCGCTTTTCCTCGAATCATTGTATCCTTCTCTGCACCATAGGCGTCGTATGTCACTTCCATTTAATGCTCATACCATGTGTCCTTTTCAGATTGGTTCTGCATTTACTCGGAACCTTTTAGGGCTTTTTGCGGTTGTACCAGTCCCGAAGTGACATCTTCAATTATGACTTTTCATCATTATTTCTCCTTTTTCCCATGTTTGACGGTTGTCCTCAAGTATAAATACCTTTCTTCTTTTCTTTGCTTCCACGAAACACTTTTCTAACTTTGTCTTTTGTAAAGAAATTTCTTCTTGCATTTGTAAACATGTCTTCTTCAAACCAACCTCAAGGAGTAATAGATATTGAGAATTTAACGCTATTTTCTGCTCCGACTAGGAGTTGGAGGGGTGGTAGACTTAGAATTTTAGGATCCACTCCTTCGAGGGGCTCCTCTTCTTCTCAGATAGTTCCTTCTCATTCCACTAGATCTCTAGTTTCTCCGAGGTTTAGGGTTTTCCGGTCTTTGTCTAGAGGTAGAGGTGAACGCCTTCGTGAACTTGGAGTTGATGTAATTGTCCCTGCTGAGTTTGTTTTTGCTAGGGATAGTCAAGTTCTTGTAGACCAATCTTCTTCTCTTGAAAGTCTCGAAAGGTATTCAACCGTTATAACTGAGGGTCAAATTTTCCTTGTTCGTAGGGAGTGCTTTTGGAGGCCTGATTTCCCTGTCTATATTCAGAATAGTAATCAAAGAATTACATCTTACAAGACGGGATATTCTTTTGTTTATATGTACCCTTTCACTCTAGGGTTTAAACCCCTCATTGACCAAGTCATAATTGAATTTTGTCATTTTTTCAATATCTACTTAGGAGAAGTTGGTCCGCTTGTGTGGCGAGTTGTCGCATGTCTTAGGAGTTTGGCTTCTTTAGCCTCGGTTCCTTTTACTTTCAACAATATTATTCATCTCTACTCTCCTACCTTATTTTGTGAAGGGGTTTTACTCTGACTGCTAGAAGCAAAAGAGTGTTGGTAACCCCTGGGGATGATAAGGATAGGGGTTGGTACCTCCGGTATGTTGTTGTACCCACTGTTGGTTTAGTGGGTGAAGAAAATCTTCCCTTCCCTGAGAAGTGGAATCGCGCACGGGAGTAAGCTTTAGCTCACATTTATTTACTTTTCATTGTTTTGACTTGATATGTTTTATTAACACCGTATATGTTTTTTCTTCTCTCAGCAATCATGAATACTGTTTAGAATGTCTCCGGTATTCGTGATTGGGTAGAAAAATTGTTGTTCGTTGCTCCTTTAGAAGAGAGATCTTGGAAGTACCTCGTTGGGAGGTATGGTTGACATGTAAAGACCCACTGTAAGTGAAGCTCTTGTTCTTGCTTCTTTCCTTACTCGAGTCTCTTCTTTCTTTGTCGTTTAACTTTTTCCCTCTTAATAGGTTTCTCCGCTCGTGGGGTGTCTGCCTCATATATCCCAAAGATGTCTTTGGCTCAGGCCCAAGAAATTAATGTCAGTTCATCTTCCTCGAAGAGGAAGATCGGTGAGTCTCGTTCCGTTAAAGAAGAAGAAGGTGCTTTAGTACACAGGCCACAGAGAAGGCGGGTGGTTTCAGATGATGAGCTTACACCCTTGACCTTGCCTTCCCTATCTGTGGTTGAGCCCTCTGTCCTTGATGATGTTTCACATTCTTCTATTCACGAGGGTGTTGATCTTGCTCCTGACGATGTCCCTTTGACTGCTGGCTTTCCTGCTTCTTTGAGAGAAGCTGTCTTGTCTGTTCCTTTGGCTATTTCAGCTTCTATTGTTGCTTCTCCCGTTACATCATCGACTCTTCAACCCTCCGTGCCTGCTGCTTTTCCAGTGGCTTCTCCAGCTCCTCAACCCTCCATGCTTGTTGTTGTTTCATCTCTGCATGCTTCACGCCTTCCGTTAGGGAGGTAGCATCTTCAAGCAGAGAGATGCGGCAGGTGGTAATAGAGGTTCCAGTTGAGGGGAATCTTTTCAAGAAAACGGGTGAGCCCGAAGTGTGTCTCAAGCCTTTGATAGGTCCCTCTAAGAAAGCCAAGCTAGCCAGCCACGGTGCTCTTACATGGGCCAATGAGGTCGTGCATACTTCTTTGAAGGTATGATGCAATTTATCCTCTCTCATTTTCGTATATGAAATATACCATATCTGACTGGTTTATTTCTTGTAGATTAACCTTATAGGCATGGAGCTTATGAAGAGGATTTCAAACACGGACCAGGAGACAAAAAAGTTGCAGGCCGATGCTAATAATTGGAAAGCACAGTATGATAGCCTAAGGATTGACATGGATGCTTTAGAAGAGGAAAGGAGTACCTTGAAGCGGCAGATGAGATCATGACAGCAGAACTGGCAGTAGAGAAGGCTTCTTCCAGTCAGGCTGATAAAGACAAGAGTGTTCTGTAGTCTTCGTTCGCTGAGCAGTTGTCACGTGTCTCAGAGAAGATTAGAGACTTGAAATAATTGTTGGGGCAGAAGGAGGAATACTCAGCCGAGCTCGTTAAATCACTCACTCATACTCAAGAGGACCTTTATAAGGCTTTAGACAAAGCTCAAACTCTAGAGGAGTCGATTGTACCGTTAAGGGCCGCCCATGAAGCTGCGGAAGCGGAGAAGGACGGATTGAGAGCTGAGCTTCAAGTATGGGCAAAGGATTATGAAGATCTTGAAGAGGTGGCTACTGTCGATGTGAGCTGGGCGTACATGAATTCTCGCCTTGAAACATTGATGAAAATGAGTCAAGAGGGTTTCGACCATAGTGCTGAAATAGCTAAAACTAAGAACGCCATGGAGAAGGCTCAACAAGGTCATCACCTTTCTTCACCTGATGGTGAGATTCCAACCGCTCATGCCTCTTCATCCCTAGTTCCCCCGCTCCTTCTGCCAGTGAAGTCAACCCCTCTCTTGAAGAAATTTAATTGGTTCATCCCCTTTTTTTTTTCTCTTTGTCCCAATTGGTGGTTACCCCCAGCCCCATCAGGGGTAAATTTGGATTTCTTAAAGTCTCCAAATGACAACTTAGGGGCATCCCAATGTATATATATAAAAATTCCATACAGCTATGTATAAGTTAATACTTAGTCTTTTGCTTAGTCGTTTTAATATATTAATGCTAATATGACTTTTGTTGAGTTTTTCTTTTACTCTTTAAGTCTTTTGAATGCTTCATTTTTCGAAGTTTTAGTTTTTCCTCTGAGTTTTGCATGTAGAATGCTTTAGATTACTCGTACCTTTTTGTAATAGGCACGGTGTCATATTAAACGTGTGTCTTTTTGTAGTAGGCAGAGTTTATGGAAGAGGACCCTTTATAATTGTCATGAAGAAGACGTCTCAACTTCATGATAATGTAATAGAGTGATAGGAATTTAACACATGTTTAAGAATGTTTCCAGGGAAATTTTTTTATTTGAACTTCCATGACATTTTACATGTGTTTGGTTGTCGTCTAAAACTCATGTTGCAACTGTTTTGTTTAACAGATTTGATATACTCTTGTATTTCGTAATTGTTTTTCATAGGTAACAGTTTTTCGATATTAATACAAGGAAACAAGTGTTTTTTACTAGTAACAGTTTTTATAAAGATTGGGGTTTTTACCCCAACTGTTTTGGAAACAGTTTTCTAATAAGAACGAGGGAAATGTTTTCTTATTCGTAACTGTTTTTATTTGATAACAATTTCTTGAACAAATACAAGGATTTAGATCTTTCATCTATAACTATTTTATTTGATAATAGTTTTTTGAATGAGTACATTGATGATGATCTTTTACCCCTAACTGTTCTTGTTACAACAGCTTTGAATAAGTATAAATATGTACATTTCTTTCTTGCGACTAATATTTTTCCTTTCAACCTGAACATGTTCGAAGGTTTTTACTTTTTGCATTAGGCTTTGTATTTGGATGATTCTTTTGATTTCTTTCGATTCTGCTCATATCACTTGTCGCGTCGGGTAGATGGGTCTTCAGGCTCGAGCTTTTGACTTTCTGATAGTCTTATTTGCTTCGTCTTATCCTTCACTACTGTATAGTTCCCCATGTATTTGAGCTTTGAAGAATGAAATCTCGAGCACTTGATTATTCCTTCCCTGTGGTCCTTTTCCTGAAAAGGAAAAACATTCCGGACTCGAAGGTATATAGTATTTTAGATGATGACTGCTTAACCCTTTAAAACGTCCATCAGAAAGTGTAACCATAGACCGGTAATTGTGTTATTTCCTCGCGTCTTTGCAGGTCTAATATCATCATTTGGTGATGGGTTAGCTTTATGCCTATCANCTTCCTTGTGGTCCTTTTCCTGAAAAGGAAAAACATTCCGGACTCGAAGGTATATAGTATTTTAGATGATGACTGCTTAACCCTTTAAAACGTCCATCAGAAAGTGTAACCATAGACCGGTAATTGTGTTATTTCCTCGCGTCTTTGCAGGTCTAATATCATCATCTGGTGATGGGTTAGCTTTATGCCTATCATCTAAAAAAGTTAGTAAATTTTTTAAATGTTCAAAATAAAATCGAACGTTTGATACCTGACGGGGGTCTTTTCCTTAGAAGTAATACTTCTTTAGGTGGATGACATTCCAGCTTGTTGGTAGAACTCTGTCATCCATAGCTTTCAACTCATAGGTGCCTTCCCCAGCTATGCCTCAAATTTTATAAGGTCCTTCCCAGTTTGGATTTAGCTTTCCTGCACCTGCTTCTTTCGTTGATTGAAAGACTTTTTTGAGGACGAAGTCCCCAATCTTGAAGTACCTGAGATGAGCTTTACGGTTGTAATAACGCTCTATGATTTGTTTTTGAGCTGCCATCCGTATCAATGCTGCTTCTCTCCGTGGTTCGAGCAGGTCCAGGTTGGTCCTTAATTTGTCGCAATTTTCTCCCTCCATGGCTGTTAAGAACCTTATGCTTGGTTTGCCAATCTCCACAGGTATTAAGGCTTCTGATCCATAAACAAGTGTGAACAGAGTTTCTCCCGTGGCTATTTTTGAAGTTGTTCTATATGCCCATAGTACCGCTGGTAACTCATTAGGCCAGTTTCCTTTGGCTTTATCCAGCCGCTTCTTTAGATTATTGATGATGACCTTATTCATTGACTCAGCTTGACCATTAGCCACAGGGTGGTACGGCGTTGAAGTGATCCGCTTGATTTGCCAACTTTCGAAGAATTCTGTGAGCCTATGAATTATGGGCCATTATCGCACACGATGTCCTTTGGTATTCCAAAGCGGCATATTATGTTTCTCCATAAGAAGCTTATAAATTCCTTTTCTCGCACTTGTTTGAATGCTTCTGCCTCTACCCATTTGGTAAAATAGTCGGTTAGCACTACTAAAACCCGTACCTGTCCTTTAGTTGTGGGAAGAGGTCCCACTATGTCCATACCCCATTTCATGAAAGGCCATGGAGATATTATTGGATGCAATAATTCCGCTGGTCGATGCATGTTATTGGCAAACCTTTGGCACCTGTCACATTTGGATACAAAGTTTTCGGCTTCTTCATCTATCTTAGGCCAATAGTATTCAGCNTGAGTGATTTCCACAGTGTCCTTCGTGGACTTCTTTCATCACAAATTCCGTTTGGTTAGGTCCGAGGCATTTAGCTAGGGGTCCTCCAAACATCTTGCGATAAAGCGAGTTGCGAATAAGGCAGTACCGTGAAGCTTTGCGGCGAAGTGCTTGAGCTGCTTTCCTGTCTTCAGGTACGGTTCCATTCTGAAAAAAAATTAACAATTTTGTTTCTCCAGTCCCAGGTTAAGTTGTTGAAAGTTACCTCATTCCTGTCCTGGTCTATTATTAAATGAAATAGTTGGACGGCAATTGCATTGTCATTGTTCGTTACTTCCGTGACTGCTGTGAGGTTAGCTAATGCATCTGCTTCTGCATTTTCCTCTCTAGGTATTTGCATTACCTTCCATGTTTTGAACTGTCCTACGATCTCTCGTGCTTTTTCCAGATATTGTTGCATTCTAGTCTCTCGAGCGATGTAAGTCCCCTGTATCTGATTTACTACCAGTTGGGGGTCGCTATTGATCACAATTTGCTCGATTGAGAGCTCCCTTGCTAGTTCAAGCCCTGCAATAACAACTTTGTACTCTGCTTCATTGTTAGTTATAGAATAACACTTGATAGCTTGTCGTGTCTTTTCACCCGTGGGTGATATTAAGACTACACCTAAGCCGGCAACTTTTATATTTGAAGAACCATTGGTGAAAAAGTTCCATAGGCCTGGATTAGCACTGTTAAAGAGTTGTAACTCTTTCTCTACTTCAGGTACAATGCTATTACTAAAGTCAGCAACAAAATCATCTAGTATTTGAGACTTAATTGCAGTCCTAGGCTGATAGATTATTTCATGCTCACGTAATTCTATGGCCCACTTGGCTAATCTTCCTGACAATTC